>JAOXYL010000039.1:5061159-5071882 GCA_028564955.1 Terapon puta | reverse complement strand
CTGCTGCTCAGGCTCAGCCCAGCTATGTTTCAAAGCGTCACGCCAGCAGCAAGCGTGTGTGTGTGTGTGTGTGTGTGTGTGTGTGCGTTCATTTCCAATTACAGAGATACGTCACTTTACTTTCCCGTGCTGTATGAATGCATGTAAATGTGCATGAATATATAAAACAAGCCTGTAGCCACGTGTTGACATGCATGGACATGCGTATTAAAGTCTTTCACTGGTAATAAACAAATAACTAACCCTACCTCTAACCCTGTCTTGTACAAAGACATAGACCTCTAAATACTTACGTCCCTATTCGACGTGAAAAGATAAGAGTGTGATAATAAGTCATGTCAAAATAAAATGTTTGTAAGGCACATGTTTTCTGATATAGAGAGGTTTGTGCTGCACAATTCAAAGCAAAACGTCAGGTATGACAAATGTATCATTACATCAACTTCTTTATTTAATCCAAGACATCAAGACAATATAATCCAGACATATGAAAGAAATTTCACATTTTCCATATTCTGTATTTTGGAACATTTCCAAAACAATGCATGTGTTATATACTGTATATATGGCTTTGGATGAATCTGAAAGGGCCTTTTAAAAAGTAAAAAACTGCATATACTCCAACTTAACTTTCACTTCTCAGGGGAACGTTTGATTAGTTTCTGATGGAGCTATATGGAAATTGTATTGAAATGCCGAGAAGTCAATGCAATGTGACCTGCTGTCTTCAGATGTCTGATAGATATTAAAGTTTAGCACAGATATTGATGAAAGAACTCCATGAATATCATATTTAGAGCCATTCATTCATGGTAGAGGAATTGGAACTGTAATCCCTTCCTCTCTCTTTTCTAGGCCGTTTCTTTTGATACATTTGAACTCCTGCGCCCTGTGTTTAGTAACTGTAACAGATTACATCAGCAAGTCTCAGTAATCCTATTACATATGGTCCCTTACTCTCCTCCTACAGACACACACACTACATGAAGAAGTGGATTTATTAAAAGCAGTTGGAATTCAAAACCTCATTCCAAAAATATTGATTACTTCACATTATGCCAGGGTAATGATTACTTTATGTCAGGCTACTAGATCTGCAGAGTGTTACTGATGCGAAGGACAGATAATGATGAACTACGAGCAGCTCTGACCCACTTTTCTCCCCGTTTTCAGGCAGTTCCTGCTTCGAATGCTACCCCGCTTTCAGTAACTGTAACTGATTACACCACCAAGTCTCAGTAATCACTTCACAGTAATCCCATTACATATAATCCCCAGCTCTTTAATCTCATTGACACACAAGGTACAGGATGGAGAGGAAATTAGTCACAAGTGATGGGCGTGAAATGCCTGATCATCGCATGGTCTGTGGAAGGATAGAAATAACTGTCGAATACTTTGTCAGCCGCCATGCCCTTGACAGCCTCAAAAGCTTTGTTGTGGTTCTTACTCTGTTTGCAGTTTGGAAACACAAAGCCGCACTGTTGTGTGAGGCTCATCATAGTTTTGTAGACTTTTATTGACCTTCATTCCTTAACCCCTAATCCATATTAACCTTGTCACAACCCAGAAAAAGTTCCTCGGAAAGTCAAGAATAGCAAACTACTTACACTTTATCTTCATCTTTGTGTTCTCATAAGGACACTCACTCACCATTTTAATAGTAGAAATGCTATTTGTTGAAATCCAAGTTTAATGTAATGTGGCCTGCTTAGATGTCTGGTAGACGGCCATGAGGCTCACAGCAGCCATCATTGTCCCCGTGCAACGCAGTGAATAGTAATTAAATATGCCACTTATGCTTCACTGATTCATCTCCTTCAGAGTTTTGAAGCTCAGCTGAATACATTTTTCTGCGTGGAAGGGTGGTATTGTATCCAGTATGGCCTCATTACAAGGGCAGAAGGGCTTGGTGTGGGGGAGGGCAGAGGCAGTGGAGGGGGAGAAGCACCCCGTGAAGACATTGTGTTTAACATCACTAAATACCTCAAACCCCACATTGTCCTTCCCAGCCCTCAATTAGTCGAGTTCCTTGTACAAAGCACCGATTTCATACAGGGAGATTTATTTTTAGAGAAAATCCGGCCCCGTGCAGGCAGGAAGCTCTCTGAAAATCTAATGAAGAACACAGCAGTCATGCAGAGTTGTTAGTCTCAGAGCAACATTGGTTAACAAAGCTTCTCTTCAGTGTCTCTGTGTGTTTTCGATGACTGCAAAAGGCTAGACTTTCCCGACTTTTTTTTGTTGTGGTGGCTGTAACTGTAGCCTGCACTATCTGTGCTGGACAGTGTCCAGCCAAAGAGCCTTTTTGCCCTGCCCTCAGGCCTCTTCAGCTCGTGGATCTCCGTGCAGAGGAACGCCTCTTTGGTGGCTGTGACAGGGAGAATTAGGCAAGAGATGCGGGTTCACTTGCCCTGCGTAGGGGCTTATCTTGGACTAAGCTGAGGGACTAATAGCAAAGCCAGCCTCCGCTCCAGCCGGTCTGAGGGCACAGGGAACCATCTGTCCACTCTGTGGATAACTGAAAACAAAGGGGGCAAACATTTAACGCGGACTACAAACTAAAAGGCCGTTCATTTAGGAGATACCAGAAATAAAGAAGAGGAGCGAGTGTCTTGTATATAAGGTCAGTAATTTATAGTGATTGTTGCTGTATTACAGGCCTCTGTCTGAGCCACAACTACAACGGTCAGTATGTTCTTAGCTCGGTTTCTATTGGTAACAATGTCGAAGAGCACAATAATGTTAAGATTTCGCCAGACAAAAAGTTGAAGTTTAACTCTTAATTCTGACTTCCTTTTTGGTTGTGTACATTTAGAGAGAACTAAAGAATGGATGTCTTTGTTCTAATAAGCCACTCCTGACTCCTATTAGATGGAGTTAATGTGAGCTGGTTGTTTTTCTGTGCTCTGCCATGTTGAAAATGCATTTTGTGGCACTCTTAACTTCAGAGGTAGTTTGGGCCACAGTGTATTATCACATTAGGGAAGAATGCCATGCTGTATGGTCCCATGCTTATAGTCTGATATGCTGCGGCTATAAATAGAATGTTACTGAAGATATTTAAGAGGACATTAGTAATGCGTTGTTGGAAATCATACACTTAAAAGATAAATTAGCAGACGTTTCAAAATGTAAGGAACATTAGTTGAATTATTTTCTATATAAGAGCTTTTTTCTCAATATCTGTAGCACTGATCTCGTAGAATACAATAAGCTTTTCATTGCAGTTTTCAGAATATTGAGAATTGCTTCATTTAGGCCTCAAATTTGGAATATATTTTCTAATGAAACCCTTCTAGTAATCCTTTTAGACATTGTTCTGTATTTCCCTCAAGGATTACTGCCCTGTATTTTTTTATTGTCTGAAGTACATTTCTGCCTGTCAGTGCTCTGGGAGCTGGGCTCCTGTAGATTATCTGTTTTATCATGTATACTCTGGGGGTGCCGTTGTGTGCCAGTGTTTTGTTCGGAAGTCTTGAGTGGGCGCTGATGTGCTAGAGGTGACAGAAATGGGTCAAAAGGGTCTTAGCATTAACTAAACAAATCCCGGCCTATAGGATTAGGCAGAGATGTTGCTGTTTATTTGATGTGTTCACTGTAACTTTATAATGATGCACGTGAGGGAGAGTCATTGTTAGTCTTGTTAGACACTTATTCTTGATACTGTTTGGAATAAGTCTTCTAGCTCAGTCTGGTATTATCAACACTGGAGGGTGCCAGAACAATATTTAATTGTCTTAGCTCCTGAAAAACCATGTTTTCTTTGCTTGCTACCACTCCCCCTGCCCCAATCACCTGTTATCTGTGCTATTATATATGTTAGCATGCACTGTTCAAAAACAAAGACTCATTCATTTGATCTATTTTTTAGGTGTGGAATAACAACAAGAAGTTTTTTTTAGCCAGCTACCAGTTAGCTTTACTTTGCACAAAGAAACTGAAATGGGGCAGCAAGACTATAGCTGTGTCCACATACCAGTACCAGTAAAAGTCACATATGAGTGAATATACAGTATATATACGTTTTTGTCTTATAATGACGAATGGCTGGTTAAAGGGGGGGTTATGTGTTCCTGGAATCTCTGCTGGTTGCCTGGCAGTGTGTCAGAGACTAAGACCTGTTCTGCACACAAACCATAACAAACTACACACTTTGGGTGTCTCATGAATTGATTAGAAGAGATCAGATATATTAATGAGTGAGTTTAAAGGGTGCTGGTAGGTGGATTTTGTTTGTTTGGTTTCTCGTGTGTTTTGGGCTAAGCTAACAGGCCACAGCTTTATATTCACCGTCCAGACGATCAAATGGTATTCTCATCTCTTTATCTTAACTCTCCACCACAAAACGATTGACTGTGTTTCACCAAAATATCAAGTGATTGCTTTAAAAAAAAATGCCTTTGTGCACACTTTCAAAACCCTGGAGTGGTTTGAATTAAACTCTGGATTAACGTGGAACATCTCATGCACACACACAAACAACATGCTGCCATGTTCCCTCCCCTTTATGCCAAGGTCTCAGAAAGTAAATCTGTCATTTGCATTAAAGCAGCAGATTGTTGGTAAAGTGCCACATAGTTTCACATCAGAAATCCATGCAGTCCCTTGTTAAATGGCTTTTTCTCATTTGATTTTGTAGTTTATTTATTGCACATTCTTCATCTGAAGCAATTTTCTGTTTTAAATGTCTCTAACATTGAGCTTTGTCAAACCCATTGCTGAAAGCACTTCTTATGACCATGACAATCTATTAAACAAGGTGACCTTGGTCCTCCACAGCCTTGACACCTTCTCTGAGTTTGTTATACTGCTATAAGCTGCCCTTTCTACACTGTATTGAGACAGTCTTTATTTGCTCTGCAAATACCGCAAATTGGATACACGGCCACAACAGAGCCAACATTGTGCAGCGTCAGTGTGATATTAAGAGACAGTCACACTCACATCGCTTGATCCTCCACAGCACAAGTGGCTTTCTTTGTATCTTATCTTATCCGAGGGAGTCACACAACTTGTGTTTAGCCGGAACTAAAGACGCAGTCCCATGTGAAGATTGCACCTCGTGATAGGCTTATCTTCCCCTGTTCACAACCACACGGCTAGAAGACAAACAACAATGGTCCACAACTCTTCAGAGAGCATCAGTCTCTTCTATAAATTCAGAAAGAACTTGGCAGAAGGGAATGGTTTTTGGCTGAGTTAATGAAAGCCTTTATATTTGACGTGTCTGGTAGCTCTTTCCCAGCAAAACCTTGTCAAGCAGGAAACGCTGCAGCTCACATTTCCTAAGGCTGCAGTAATGTGACTGTAATGAATAGAGGCGGAACAAGGTAGTTAGCACGAGCAGTGATGATACCCACAATGTTCTTAATTACAAAGAAAATGCAGGGAATAAAATTATAGTACAGTATCTTCCACAGAGTTTGACTTGATAATAAATATATATTTGTATTTATATATTTCTACTGAACTACCTGAAATTCTGAATCCACAGCAACTGTCGTAAACATTTTTTTCTTTGTTTTGCAGAGTGGTTAGTTTAAAGCTTGGAAAACACAGAATGTCTGACAAGGAGGAAATGGCTTCAGATGGGAGTCTGAGTGTCACACTGACGCTAAGGCTGCTGATGCACGGAAAGGTAATAACCCTACGCTGAAAGAGTTAAAATAATTTTGTGTCTTTTTGTAGTAATAGCCTAATGGCATGGTAATAGTGTGCCATCGCCGGTCTAAATGTAAAACCCTGTTAAGAGAAAATGTGTGTGTTGTCTCTCGCTCAAGCATTGTTATCCTTTCATTCACAGGAAGTTGGCAGCATAATTGGAAAGGTAGATTTATTTTGCAATACATACACATTTATTGATTCACACTGCATTCTGTTTTTCTGTTTGCCTTTTTTCCTTCTCTGTATGAAACTAATCAACCCGTCTGCTTTATGTGATTTCCTATGTGGTTCCAGAAAGGGGAAACAGTGAAGAAAATGAGGGAGGAGGTGAGCGTCCACGTATAATTTATGGATATGTGTTCTGGCAGATCAGTTACAACAAATGGACTGGACTAATTGTGGAATAATTTGTGCTTCCAGAGTGGCGCTCGTATCAATATATCAGAGGGATCATCCCCTGAGAGAATAGTAACCATCACAGGACCCACAGAGGGCATCTTCAGAGCTTTCTCCATGATCGCGCTAAAGTTTGAGGAGGTAGAGTAAAACAAATATGCAACAAACCCCACAACTTTTCACATGTTGTCAATAAAATTAGATTGTTTTACACGAGTGTTTAAGAAAGATTCTTTCAGGACTTTGTGTGAAATCTCAAGGACACTCACTACACCTTTCCCTCAGTCTTGTAAAAAAGAGAGAGAGAGAGAAACCTGTCAAATAAAGCTGACGTTCTTTCAGTTGGTTCTGGAAACATATTTTTGAATTTTCCCTCAGGATATCACCGCAGCAATGACAAACAGCAACGTGACGAGCAAGCCACCTGTGACACTTCGTCTGGTTTTCCCAGGGAGCCAGTGTGGCTCACTGATTGGCAAAGGGGGCTCCAAGATCAAAGAGATCAGGGAGGTACGGGTCCTTTTCTCTTTTATTTTCTACCAGGAAGTTGTTTTCCTGCACCCAAACCTCCTCCCTGCTGCTCTGACACCTCAAGTATCAAACAATCAGTCAGACCTTTCTTGTTTTTCTCTGCTGTAAAATGTGTGCATTTTTTTTGATGGCTGCTCATGAAAATCCCACTGATTATGCCTGTAAAGATCGGCGGAGGCTGAATACTCATTCTGAATGGACAATATTTGTGTACGCCTCTTCAAATATTGGAGCACACATTGCTATTTGGCTTGCAGCTGCTCCCTGCATGTCAAAATGTGTTCAGGGTAATTTGCGGGTGCTTGAAACACCATTTCAATTTGGGTGATGGTGTGCTCTTTTCAGCAATAAATAGCCTTTGTTTCTTCTGTTGTCTGGCGATGTTAAGACCACAGGCGCTCAGGTTCAGGTGGCAGGAGACATGCTGCCGGACTCTACAGAGAGGGCTGTCACAATCTCCGGCACTCCACAGGCCATCACTCAGTGTGTAAGACACATCTGCTCTGTCATGCTGGAGGTAAGCACTGTCAGACAGCAGATGATCTTCACTTTCAACGGCTTTATTTAGGCGTCAAGTATGTCACAGCTGTTTAGGATGCAGTGAAAGGTATTGGTTTTGGTTGCACGCTCGGGATAGGCATTTTACTCCTGCACGGCTAAAGCTTGCGTTCTCGTCGCAGACGTTGGTCATCCCCGTGAGATGTGTAACAATAATGGCACCCGATATGTTATTACTTTTTCTGATTCATGCCAAATAGTTTTAATCTGACACACCCATAAAGCGCTGTCGGAGAAATTAAGTGCAGATCACGCTCAGAATATATATTTCCATGAATGGATTATAAAGTAATGGTAGATTTTTATATTGTTATAATAATGTCGGGATTTGTCTAGGCTGCATTTTACTACTACCACTTTAAGTGGGAGGGGAGCTGGACCTAACCACTAAAACAAATTATTTTTTACTTACATCTAATTATTCTAAACTGACAACTACTTATCCATTACTTAGTGCAAATTACTTCCACTGCTTTCTCAGTACCTTGAGCAAATTACTTTTTGATGTATTTCTACTTCCACGTATAAAGTTCATGTGTTACTGCTGACTCAGGTTCCTGGCAGCTTCTGGTTATTGTCAGTAAGCCAAAGCTCCAGCATTATACCAGTTTGCAAGTCTGTTTTGGTGTTTATTTTCCTCTATGAATTCCCATGGTTTTGAATCACCAGATGTATAGAATGGTGGTTTCTTTTTTTATTTAGAAAAGTCAAATGTATTCCTTACAATAAGATTTAGAAAGTTATAATCAGAAAACAAAATTTGTCATTCCCTTGCCCTCTTTGTATTATCAAAAACCCATTTCAGGCCTCTCCACAGATTCTTTGGTCCAAGGTTTCATGTTACTGTCTCAGCCGATGAATGGGGCGTAAAAAGATTCAGCAAGCGAAATAAGAAAGGGATATAAAATGCATCAGTGCCAGTCAAACTTCTTTTCTCAGTTCTATCAGTGTATAATTTTTTCTCTCTCTTTGGCTTGCATGACTGTGTCTCAAGTCTCCACCAAAAGGAGCAACTATTCCCTACCGTCCCAAGGCCATACCTGCTGGAGCCCATGCAGTATTAGCACCACAGCACTCTGCACAAGTAAGTAGCCATATGGGAGTTATTTAGTTGTAATTTTAGCCCCTTTGTAAAAAGAAAAAAAAACAATTGAATGGGCTCCTTATTGTCGGATTCCAGTTTCACACTGCTCATTAAACTCATTTTCACCACTAGAGGGACACATCTGTGTAATTATACAGCAATAAGCCCCCTTGTATTATGATGCGGTAAGCAGTAAGATGAGGTAATGATCACATTACAAAGTATTCTACCAAGGTGTAATGTGTCAGAGCTATGAATAACTGCAATTTACATTAATAATTCCCCCTGCAGTGTGAAACCTGAAAGATGTCGTGACTGCAGCTCATGTTTTCCATGAGCTGGCGAGTCACTGTCCTGAATTTGGCACAGCCTGTGCTGACCTATCAGACATCTGTTTATGTTATTGGATTTCTGGCCATGGTCAAAGAGGGGGAAAAACAGCAGATGACATTTAGATGAAATTCCATCAAATCCATACACATTAGTAGCTATGGAAAAGCGAAAGGGAATGGATTTTCTGAAACGCACTCGCTGCATCGAACCTACTCTTTATGCCCTTTGACAAATTCACGTTTCAAGTGACATGTTAGAACGTGTCTGCGCCTCGCCGTCATATGTAACCACATTTCCTCTCTGATGCCTTCCAGGCCTTTGCTATTCCGGGGCAGTATGCTTTCGCGCATCAAGATGTAAGTATGTTCATTTGAGTGACTGACATCCGCCCTAATGACCTACTCCTGCCCCCCCTTCCAAGCCACCACTACACCCTCTGTGTACCCTACTCTGCAAAGATGAAACCTCAGTAACCTTGATCTGTTGACATTACTAACACTAACACACAGTAGCAGCATGCATTGATTGAAATGAAAGTTGCGATCTTAAAGAGCTCATGATCAGTTCTAGCTTTCTAGCCAGAGATGTGACTGTATTTTCAGATGTCTGCCATGAGAAGCCAGCATGCTTTCTGAAGGAAATGAATCTCTTCACACTGACACCATCTGTGATGTTTGTGAACTTCAGATTGGCTCTGTATTGTAGTTGTCAGCTCCTCTGAAATAATCCAGTTTGATTGGTTAGCTCTAACTTCCTTCCTACCCTGCAGTTGACCAAGCTTCACCAGTTGGCTATGCAGCATATCCCCCTCCCTTCCCTTGGGCAGAGCAACCCTACCTTCCCTGGTACGTACCCACGGCTCCCCGGGGAAGTCCATCTATCCCCCTGTCTTCACTCCTCTTTGAATCACATCATCAAAACACCCCTGTCACCTCAGAGAGGATCAAGGATGTCTCCATTCTCTCAGAGTTTACAGACTCTCTCACAGGTTTTTTTTGGTAGAAGGTGGCTTTACAGAGATGTACATAAAACAAAAATGACATGTTAGCTTTTGCGACTGTTTGAACCACAAAATATGATGAAAATCTTTAAGAAATCGTGAACAGAATAAAGCACTTTTAAGGTTAAGCCACCAAACTGGTTTATCATCAACAATCTTGAAAGTTAGTCACTGAAAAATTTATAAAGCAAAAGAGTGTGTGACGGATTGAAGCAGACAGAACGAAATACAAAAGGAAAATCAGCAGAGTTCTCTGAGAGGGAAATGTGAAAAATGACAGAAATATTTACTGTTTAGTAAATATTTAACCATTTCTCACAATTTCTCATGTCCTCCCAGAATTTCAGCTCCATTTGCCCAATTTCCCTTTCCAAAAACAAATCCTAATCTCTCGACCCCATCCTCCACCTTTTCAACATTTCTCCTCCAAATCTAACATTGTCTCGGCCAGACCATCCCTGACCTCAACTACCCCACGCACTCATGTACTCTGCAACAACTAACTGAGGGCAAAACAGGTTGATGATATAGGCAGGGCTGGCATGCATTAAACATGCTCAGTTCAATGAAAATGTAGCTGATCTCACTGTAGCAAAGTAAAATATGTGCATAGAGTGTGTATTGAATATGTATGTACGGTATACGTGTCTGTCTAGAAAGATTTTCTTGCCATATGCCATTTCCATGCTCCTAATTTAGCAGTGTAGCAGTGACAAACTAGACAAAGTAGGGCAACTTGTCATGCTATGAATGTGGAAGCCATTAGTGCCATACTGTTGTTAGCATTCCTTGTCCTACTTTGCAGGATTGGATGCATCTGCCCCCACAAGTTCACAAGAGCTGGCAATACCTAATGATGTAAGTGCCACATTGTTTGTGTTCTAGCAGCACTAAAACTCGCACCGTTAATCCTCCTGCTACTTACTGCATTAACACTTTCGAGGAGGACAGCTGTAATGAGGAGTTTTAGGACACAACTGTTTCGCCTTCTTAGCCGCAGAAAGTAATTTATCCTTTGTCTTTTCTTTTGGGCGAATATAAATGATTGCATAAATATCATAGTCATCGCTCTAGTGGTATTACCTTGTTGTAGATTGAATATATGTATATATATATATATATATATATATATATATATATATATATATATATAT
>JAOXYL010000039.1:5022141-5056190 GCA_028564955.1 Terapon puta | reverse complement strand
AACATCAGTATTTTTAGATTCATTACAATTAAATGTAACTATGCCAAGAAAATAATACAGAGATAAAAGCCTTCAGCATTTCTTGCCATGGTCGTGCATGATGTTTGATGCACTACAGCCTGAATCAAACATCATGCACGACCATGTTGGGCCTCCACATCCCACCAGAACAGCTTCAATGCTCCTTGGCATTGATTCTCTCTGAGAAGTCTCTGAGCTGTGCTGGAGGGATGAGCACCAACCTTTTAAAAGATCTTCCCTCACTTGATGTTTTGTGGAGCACTGTTTAACATGCCACCCCAAAAGCTCCCATAGGTGTTGAGCTGGGTTGAGATGTGGTGACTGTGAGGGCCACAGCGTATGATGCGCATCATTTTCACACCCATCAAACCAGTGAGGCCCCCTGTCCTCTGGATGGGGGGCATGGTCATCCTGGGTGGGGGCCGCTCCCTTCAGGACAGAAATGTTTCATCACAGGATAAAACTGATCACTCAGGACAACTTTGTATTGATCTACAAGCACCTTTCCCTCCGAGAAGGACAGGCGCACGCGGACCACGCCAACAAAACATAGATCCGCCTGATCCCCGACTCAGCAGGGGTCAAAGAGTCAGCTGCTTCTTTTTTTTCCCCTTTAATTTGTTCCAGTCACAAAAATCTTTAATTCTCCTCCCAGACTTCCTATAACAGCGCGCTATAATCTTTCCTCTTTTCTCACTCCGCGACAAATTACCCGGTGAGCGGGCCGTGTCACGGGAGCCGCTTCCTAATTCGAGATAATGAAGTCAGCTCGTTAATCGCGGCGGCGCGCGCACCTCCGCGCGGACGCACTAATTGACAGCCTGTTGTTCCTCGCGCTGCGCCACCTAGCGGCCGCCCGGCGCACAGTGACGTCTGCTGACCCCCCCCTCCTCCTCCTACCATCTTACATTTATTAAATTATTTATTTCCCTGTCACCGTGAGAAATAAAGTGCCAGTGTGGAGCAGGGGGCGGCAGTAGCTGCGCGGCACCTCGCAGCGGCGGAGTGGAGAGCGCCCTCTCTCTCTCTCTCTCTCTCTCTCTCTCTCTCACTCAGTCAGTGTGGCGATTAAAGTTGAGCGCGACGCGCCGATGACCTGCGAGCATCCTCCGGGGAAACTGTGCATTTGACTGGCTTAACGAGCGTCAGTTTCCATCCACTCACCGCTGATCATTTGTTGCTGCCGTGGCTCCGCCGTGCAGCGGTCGGACGGTCTGTGCTTCAGCCCGGCGCACTGACGGACGCAGGCGGACTCCCGAGGATCACAGGTGAATTATACCCTCGCGCGCCCGTGTGTGCAGGGGGGGGTGTGCAGATTTTTATTTATTTTATTTTTTATTTTATTTTTTTTTTGCCCATGCATGTTGGTCTCCTTTGCATGAACGCTCAGGCTGTGCATCAACTTAGTTTCAGTGAAATTCACCTGTGCGTGTGTGTGTGTGTGTGTGTGTGTGTGTGGCTTCTGTGCGCGCTTTCGTGAAGATTTTCCACACTCAGACTGACAGCCAAGCCACCGTGCATGCCTGATAATTAAATTGCATGTATCACTAAGGGGAAAAAAAGGGAGGGAAAAAAAACGCCTCTGTGTGCAAATGAGCTTGATGGGAAAGTCTGAGGCAGGTTTGTTGAGGAGGCTGCTGCACCTGTGGAGGCTGCAGAGGTGTCAGTGGAAGTGAACTGTGCAGATATTTTCGTGGGAACCGGACTGAGGCCGCTCTGAGAGGCATCAGAGGGATTTCAGTGGCTGCACAAAGACTCAGCCTGCTCACACCACACTCCGGCATGCAACATCCAGTCAACACAGCCTCTGACAGTGGAGCGTGCAAGCAGGGACGCACAAAGCAATGTGTTCCTTTCTTTAATTCGTAGTGGCCAGAAAAGCAGGTGCTTGGATTATTACCGTGTTGAAAAATCTATGCTTTTGTGAAAATATAGCCGCTCGTGCTTTTGGGTGGGGGGATTTTTGTTTTTTTTTCATTTATGATCACTGAAATGCAATGCACTCACGTCTGCATTTAAAAGACACTACATATCTGGGTGTGACAGAGAAATCATCATCATCTTTTCCTTTCCTTGCTGAAAAATTAAAAAGCAAAACAAAAAAAACATGCTGGTTTACACTGTTCTCCTTCATGCATTTCCTGCTTCAGTCGTCTCCTGGCAGGCTTCGTGTATGAGCAAATTCTCACCTTGCTCCGCAGCACATAATCTTAAGATTATATGACAGTTTTGCAAGGGCCGTTGCTTTTGCATTGCATGTTTAGGCAAACTTTCCTTTGATTTGGGTCACTCGTAAGATTTACAGTCAGAGGATAAAATTCAATTAGGCAGCCCTGCAGCAATCTTTACTCACTGGCAGATGGCTTAATACTCTTGGATCCTGCCTTAGTGTCCCTTATTGCTCTAATTGGATTTCATCATTTCACACTGTTTATCTGCGTAAAAATGAGTTTTAAAATGTGGCATCATTAATTCAATACTTTCTCAGCCCTGTCAGATCCAAGCCCACTAGCCACCACTGTCTAAACATTTCACATCTCATCCCCCGTGATCTACTTTGTCATAAATTGAAGTAGACCTCAAAGTAAATTGTTGCATTCTCCACGTGCCATCAGTGGCATGTTGGGCTGTTGGAACAGTGTAAGTAGGAGAGTCTGTAATGTGCAATAAATGAAGTGCACACAGCGGCGAGGGCATATTGTCTGTCTGAGTTAATTCTAGCCCCGAGGAGATGGTTTTCCTCTCAATGACATCCAGTTTGATTTTACAGAGGGACATCGCCAGAGTTTCATTCTCTAAGACGACGTGATGTTTGCATATTTTGCAGGCTTATTGTCAGACTTACACTGTGCACAATGCACACAAATCAAAACAAGAAGGATGCTGTGAGCCTCATCACCGCCGTATCACTTAGCTGCTGTCATCTCGCGTCACTGTGAAGTTTTTCGGTCAGATCGAATTTACATGTGTGCAAACATTCTTTTAAACACCGCTCACAGTTATTATTTTTTTCTTTTTTTATACCAAATGGTGATAGAAATAAACAAGCAGACAAAAAACATCTTAGCCTGTCTGTGGAAAATTCCTGGAGATGAGAGCACTGCCTCGGTACATTTGGCCCTATTTATAGCGTTATTGTGTGAGTGAAACAGCTATCAACCTCCCTGGAAGAATCCTTTCTGAGTGACATCGAAGAAGAAAGCGAGAGGCAGGTCAACCTTAACACAACTTAACCGCCACACTTTGTGTTATTGAAGCCTCGCCAATTCAATTTCTGTGAATAACAGTATCTTATTCGTCAAGGTAGAGCTAAAATTTCAGGTTGTTGTGTCAACACTTATGGGCCTCATTCGCTCTGCAGGGTAATGAAACCAACAATAATTTATGAGTCATAAATCAATGCGGTGCTGAGCATCATTGAACCGTGAACTAACGGCCAGGTTGAATCCCTGCTTGATTAATCACTGTTGCTGCACCTCGGTGGTCAAGCCGGCCATGTTCAATAGCCTGAGATGTAAACAGAACTTGCCTGGCCTTTGACTGAGGGATTTATATCCACAGTGACGATGATGACTGAACTGGCTCCTGGTGGCAAACACTGGGGCTAAAACTGAGTTCATTCTCTCTTGTGCAGGAAGCCACTGCAACATTTAAATGTCAGTGGAAAGTGGAAACACTGCGAGTCCTCAAAAGTATTAGCACGGGGCTCCGCAACATTTGAATTTGCAATGTTAATGAGGGATCAGAGTAACAAAATGCAACTTAATAATTGTCAAATTAGCAATTTACAGCAGAGCATTATGATTTTCTGCTGCTACGTTGGAATTAGTGGCTAACATGTACTGTATGCGATAGATCTGCCAATAACTGTGAGCAGTCAAATCAAGCTACAGAGCTCTCTAAGGCCAGAAGGAGAATATTTGAGGAAAGGGGAAGCATATTTTTTAATATATGGCACAGTCAGGTCCTATTCTTATGAGGGTCTTGCCACTGTGAGTGTTTGACAGCTGATGTGATTACCTTTACTTACACACTGGAACTGGATTTTGTATCCGCAGTCAGTATCCTTAAATTTGACCTCATTTATACCAAAAAAGACTCTCCAGGAATATAAATCTGCATTGAAACCCAGGCTTGGGTGGAGTAGGGGGGTTGTTGCTTTTGAAGGGAGAGTAAAAATACACAGTGGTGAAAAATGAGCATGAGATTTAATTGTAGATTTTACATACTGCTTAAGAAGCTACAAATAGGGAGAGCACCCTGCATCATATCTGATATATTCCCTGGAAAAGATCTGATATTTGTAATATTAGCCCACTTGTTTGGTGATAATATTGACTCTAATTCCCTGTCATTAATAATTGCTTTTTCCTATTTGAACGTGCAAAGATTTTTTTCCTTTCAACCTTACTATAATGTAATTTATAGAAAAATAGCAAAAAAAGTAGAGTAGTAACTCTTCCTTTTTTGTTGTGTTGTGTGTGTAAATATTTCATATTTAATATGATATATGGCCACAGCATGAATAAATATGCATTATATTCATTTGCCAAAAGGTCATTGACAGAAAATGAAATATATGTTTTCATATATGAGGACACCACTTGTTTGGGATCAGTTGGTCTGCTAGATGAGTTTTGAACAGGTCTATAAAAGTCCAGTAACAGTTATATAAAAACATTTGTTTGTGATTTATAGAAGCAAAGTAAAAAATGCTGCAGCTCTAGGAACAAGAATAAAGCAGATCCTATTTTTATCTCTGTTATGGACTTCTGAAACATGCTATCAGTAATTCTTATAAAATGGTCACCTAAATCTCTGAGTATTAAAGTCATAAATCTTAAGCAGTTAAAAACCTACAGACTTCAAACACAAGGGACTATGTAATGTACAAACTTTAGAAAGCGCACCTGTAATTCAAACACTAATTTATTACTCGCTGAAATATGGCATTCCTTAATGATGCAGATCTCTTATGATAGTGTTGAACTTAGTGGAAATCAGCTTCGCTTTGCTTTTGAGTTTCCAGTGGAGATCTTCCTGCTGTTCGACCTGTCAGAGCCTGAAGTTTGAACTGAATACCTTTATGTCCCTGGTCTGAGCGCCGACTCTCTGCAGCCGGCTCGTCCAGTGGTGGAGGATTCAGCTCGGTTAAACTCTTGCACCACACCATCATTAAACTTTGATAATGTGAGAGGAGATGTTTTAGCAATATGTATATTTAAGAGCTATATTTTACTCCTGGGGTGTGCAGTTTCTTAGCCAGTTTACACACACACACACACACACAGACACACACACACACACACACATTACATCACGTCTTACAGTCTCTGCTTGCATCATTATTTATTAATCAAACACCAATTAAAGAAACAACATTAGATCACAATTTAGCCCAACAGCTAAGCCAAGTGGAGGTCTTGGCTTTATTGGAGTTCTTATCATGCCTGTTTTACCACAGGAGGCTTTCTGCCTGGTTCCCAGACCCACTGCGGCACAATATAAACTGTATGTTGTTGCATATTAACATTTATATATGTATTTCTTCGGAATTGACCATTTTTGGCTCGATTTTGGACTACACCATTTTATCCCTTCACTATTTGGAGCCATGCAGAGTCCTGTCAGCTGTCAGAGCAGATGCAGAAACGGGAAACCACACGTCCACAGAGCTCTGTGTGGTTAAAAAAGATGACTGTTCTTCAAAACAAAAATATATAGCTAATTTTTTCCACGTTAAGAAGTGTTTGTTTTCCATAGATGATTATTTGGAGCTGACAAGTGTTAATTGGAGAGTTGTTTTTCCACTCTCAGATCAGATTTTTGACTCTGAAGTGGGTGTTCAGATGTGTTAGAAGTGAGAATGAACTCAGTGATGTTGGCTTATATAAAACGTGGTTTGCTTTTGAATGATAGCTCGAACCCTCTCAACCCAGTAGTCAGGATACGGCTTTACTGAGTATGGATCATTTCATGTCACACCTGTGCAAAGTTTATGAGGCCAACTGCGGCATCACATTGACTCCAGCAGTGTTCGCGAAGACAAAGAGTTGCTACATGAGGTTATGATCCTAAAGGAGACTTTACAGAACCGCGGTTGCAGTTGATCACACATTATGTGCTCATTACGCTCAATCTAATACGTATAATTTGCCTCTTTAATAGTCCACTTGCATCCACCCTATGCTGCTGAGATGCAAAGACACTATTGTATCTTCATGTCACTTCATACTTGAGTGTTTTTTTTTTCAGCCAGAATATCTTTGCAAGTGTTCAAGATAGAGCAGTGAAGCAAAAAAACTGGGTTCTCTGCAGTGCTGTAGGGCAAAGATAAATCCATGACCTTTCACCAAACGGCTTATATGCAACACTGTATATGTGAGCAATGTCATTTAAACCCAAGTTGCCAATTGAACCTGAGCAGCAATTCAGGAAAAAAATGTTTATCACTTTCAAGATATCTTGAAAATATTTAAAACAGCATTTTATTTAAAAAAAAAAAAAGAAAGAAGAAGAGGATATATTTGCGCTCCAATCTAGCCTGTGAAATTGTATGACATTTGGCACACATTATGATGTGTGACTGGGAATTAATTAGACATTTAGAAAAGATGAGATCTGTATTAGAGAATGCATTAGGATGAAATTCATGCAGAAAACAATTTAATTGGTGCATCCAGAGAGTCTTCATAAGGTTGTAAAGATTTTGCTTTCTTATAGGATAAAAATATTAATATTTAGGGGTTATGATATTCTATATCTGTCTTATTGTCCACAAATACCCTGAAAATAATTGATTTTCCTTCACAGTGTGTGACCCTCAACACCTGAGGCCAGTCACTCCTGCTGAGGATGTGAACCTTTGCAAACAAATATAATGTTTCTATTTTCAAAGAAGGATCTGTGTTTTCTTAAAGCAGCAGGTAGGTACTCAAACTGAAGCAAGAACTGCATTGTGTGTTGGTAGGTGGAATAATGAAGGGGAGGCTTGAGTCTACTTGAGTGCTCATTATTGTCGGAATAGGAAAATAAGATAATGTGCTGGTATGATCTGCGGTGAACAGTAATAAGCAGCACACAATGAAAGATTAAAATTTTCTATCAGCTGGCCAACAACCAGATTTGTTGTTGTGTGTGTGTGTGCATGTTCAAATAAAGTAAAGTGCAGTTCACATTTTGACATGAATTGGCTACATTTCTGATAAGCGCTGAACCAAATAACCTACCTAGGTGTGAACTGGCAAAGTTAGCCAGCCAAAGTGGCTTTTACATACTGAGAGGGAGCCCGCAAGTCACGAGACCGCACTGCTGAACATAGCCTGTGGCAAATGGTGTCACATTGTGGCCATGCAGAACTGACTCTAAACAAACTACAACACAGTGGCTCGTGTTTTTGCTTTTAATATTTTTTCGAAAATAGCGGAGCTCTGTGATATGAAAGAATAAGATAAATAAGGCTGAAACACACAATGCTTATATACCATTTGTTAATAGGATCATTTGGCATTGGATTTATGGTCTTTTAGAAAGAAATAGATCGGCGGGATTATCCTTTAAGGTGCTATGGTGCTCTGGTTAGTTTATGCCCAGCTGACAACCAGCCCGAGGGCCACCCAGCGCTCAGTCCTGACGGAGAGCAGCAGCAGCAGCAGTATCAATGTGACAGCTAGTAACAGCTGTTAAGGTGGAGAGGTGAGGCTGAGAAAAGCCAAATGAGGTCCTTTTACTAATGAGGCTTGGGCTCATCTCTCTCTCTCTCCCTCTCTCTCTCTCTGTCTCTCTCTCTCTCTCTCTCTCTCTCTCTCTCTCTCTTTCTCTCTCTCTCTCTCTCTGTCTCAGCTGCAGCAGCATTATCGGTATGCACCTCGTTCTGCTTCCTCTCGGTTCCACAACAGCTCCGAGGATTCTGCCTCAAACATAGCAATTCAGCTAAAACACCGCTCAAATACCGCTGGTGTGCTAGCAGTCAATTTCAGTCTTTCTCCCTCAAATGGATCAGAATTCATGAATATCACAATGCATGACTTAAAACATACAGAGAGACTTTGGCTTTATAGTCGGAGTGGGATAGGATTGATGCGGCTGGTTGCCCCAGCATTATCTCTGCAGTGTCTATGTAATACCACATGGCTAAACGTATTTGCCTTTGACTTATTTAATGCTTAGTTTCTCTTCGCCTCCTGTTTAGGGCTCCTAATTGCTCTGTTAGAAATTAGAGGCGTTCATTGAGGTTGACAAATCAATCAATGTGGTGAACTATTCTTGAGCAAGCGCAGACAGGACTTTACGGTTAATTGTTGAGTCGGTCAATATGGAGTATTCTCACCTTCTTTCAAAATATAAATGTCAACACGACTGCAGCCCGATAAAGGGTGCTCGGCGATGACACTGAACATTTGGCGAGGAAATGAATGGAAGTAGGCCACCGAAAGCAGCAAAGCATCGTAGCAGGCATTTGAATTTCAAGACGCCGCAGTAAATCAAGTTAAGCAAGAGACAAAAACAAAAACATTGACAAGAGCCTTTCAAAAATGTGCAGTCTCTGCAACGTCTGCAGTTGATCCTGAGTTTTCAGTCGACTTGAGCTGTTGTGTATTGACACTGTTCAGTGCGGAAAACTACACAGAAAGTGATGTGCTTTTACTTTTGATTAAAGCAAAACAGCGAAACATAAAGCAGATTTCTTCTAGAGAAAAGTTTGATGCACATGTGGATCTTTGCAAAATCCATGGCAGATCTGGCTTTATTTTGAAATTGATATGGCTACCTCTGTCAGCTCTAGTAAATTCATCTTTCGGGCTGGCATTATGTTCTATTTTCAAATCAATTTTTCCTTTTGTACAGTTGACTGTGATTCATTTAAAGAAAGCAGACATTGATCCTGATCCTTTGTTCCATAAGAGGAGCAGAAGCTTAAGACTGTTAGATTCAGGTCCTTCTTTGGACATTTTCTTCTTACTCTGTCACTGCTGGGGCCGATTGATGCAGGGAAGTGTTACAGTATGAAGCGCTATCGATTTCCTAACCCAGTCCTATGAATACTCCCCGTCCTGATGATCCAATTCACTGATCCTACAGGCTTGCGTCACACTCAGCAGGATGCTTGACATGATAGAGCACTGCTCTGAAGTCGCCCGAATTTCTTGCACTCTTCTAGAGGCTGAATGAGACAAACCCCACATCTGGGATAAAAAGTGACACAATACTGAGCGCATAACCCCAGTTTAATTTTCTCTTTCCAGATGGACTGGCTCACACCTGAGATGTGAAGTGTGTTATGTGAGCCAAGGTGTTTTCCCACCTCGCTGGTGGTGGGGAGAGATGCTGCACTCCGTTGCCATGACAGCAGAAGTTCTCTTTGTTCTTGGGTTCCTGATGAGCGCCGCTCAGTGTAATCCCATAGCGACCTTACCGGCAAGCCGAGAACGTCTGGAAAGGGTGTTGACCCAAGCCAGGGAGGACAAACAACAGGACGAGCAGGCCCCTGAGGAGCTGCTGGGATACAGCGCTCAGCAGCGGCCGGAGGAAATCAATGCCTTAGGCCCCAACAGGACTGCCGTGAGCCGCGCCAGGCCAAACCTCAGCTCCCAGACGAGAGGATCTAAGGGCGGGAAGCCCCAAGAGCTGTGGAGCGAACAGGACAGCCTGAACCAAATAGACGAGGGCCCCACGAGTGATGTCACCCTCTCTCTGGATGCCATCGACGAGTACGCCTACCCAGACTACAGGGGGAAAGGCTGCATGGATGAGAGCGGCTTTGTGTTTGCCATCGGCGATCAGTTTACTCCAGGTCCTTCGACATGCCCTTGTCTCTGCACGGATGAGGGCCCTCTGTGCACCAAGCCAGAATGTCCCAAGGTTCACCCCCGCTGCATTAAGGTGGACACTAGCCAGTGCTGTCCGCAGTGCAAGGAGAAAAAGAACTACTGCGAGTTTCGGGGCAAGATCTACGCCTCTCTAGAGGAGTTTAAGGTGAGCCCATTAACTGCATTCACTCATTTTTGACATGCTCAAACAAAGAAGTGCTGACCGAACACTCCTTGCTGTTCAATGGAGTTTATCACAGGCACTACACAGAAACTAGTTACCTTGCCTCACAGCATGCAAGCGAGCAGGCAGGCAGATTTATAATGGCAAAGGTCAGCACTTGTCTTTTTTTCCTCACACAACGCCTGAATATTACCAGAGGCTGAATTTAGCAGTGCAGCTTCAGCAGCAGAGTGTTTCCATATTCGGTTTGTTGATACACATGATGGAGTTATAGTAATGTTACAACTCTGCAGAGCCACGATGCTGCATGTAGGTGTTTGCGAAGAGACACCGAGATAAACTGGCGAGATCTTTAATGTTTTATCTTCTGACACGTCTTTGAAACACTCAACTCAGGATTGCACCACAATTTTGGTGTTATGTCTCTTAAGAGACGTTACATTTACCAGCTCTTAATGCCTCTCTTTATGTTGCCGTATGTGTCAGGAGGAGGTTAAGGCTAATATGGGATTTAACTCCTCTATCTCAAGGTGTTACCAACAGCTCTCTGTCAATCCTCCGCTGAGGGAAATCTACAGAAATCTCTACTTTCACAAGCGGCATACGTCAGCCTTTGTGCTGCATGGTGTGGAGGGGGGTGCTTTGATACTAAGCAACAGGCTGATTTTTATGCTTGATTGCTAAGTTCTGGGGCATTGTACTAAGTGCTGCCTCGATCCATTTTTCACAGTGGAGTGTTATGCGGGGGCTTGCGCCTCCGCAATCTACATCAGTGCTGGTAGAATTAACCTTTGCTCGCTTGTTAAGACTAAAGGTGCATCCGGCTGCCATAGTAAGCCTTTTGCAGGGAATGTGGAGCTGGTTGTAATTCAAACTGTATACTACTGGTCTCAGCCGGTGTCCCACATTTGTTCTATTTCGAGACATACAGGAACGCTTGGATAACCAAGTCTCTAATGTTTCTGTTCACACAGCAAGAAAATTGGAAGCATCTTTTGTTTCCCATTCCTATTGATTTCTCTATATCCACTGATTGGATAGTGAAGTTCAATTCTCAACTCGCCTCCTCCAAAATGAGACATTCGTTGGCAATGAAGCTGAGAGGGATGGACGTCCCCATAGATGTAGCTTTTTGACACTGGATGCACACTGTCTTAAACATGCCAGACAGGCAGGAGTATTTTTGTGCCTGTCATGTGCGCGTGTTTCACAGACAGAGATAGGTGTAGAGAGCAGTGCAAAAAAAAAAGGAGACAGACATTGAGACAAACAAAGCGCCAGAGACAAAGATAGCAAGAAATTAATTAAAAGGATAGGACCCTTTGTTGTCTCTGTGTATGTGTATCTGTGTGTGTGAACTGCATCGAAGGGTGTTAATTACTATTTCTTCTCTGCTATCCAGGTGTCTCCATGTGAGAAGTGTCGATGCGAGCCAAGCGGGGAGGTGTTGTGCTCTGTGGCAGCCTGCCCTCAGACAGAGTGTGTGGACCCGGAGTACGAGCCGGATCAGTGCTGTCCCATCTGCAAGAGTGGTGAGTGGAGACACTTTCCTCCAACAAACACTGCGCTGACCTCTTTAGTCCAGTACAACCAGTGGCGTCTACTGAGCAGCTCCATTAGAGGAGGCTAGTGTCAAATGTTTGTTGCTCAAGGGCACTTCAACAGTTACGGGACAAGGTGGTGCGCCTCTCATTTTGCTGACACGCAGCACACAGCTTGCTGCACTGCAGTGTTTGCAGTCCTGTGCCATATCAAATTGCATATTTGAAGTCACACCAAAAACTTAATCAGTTATGAGCCTCTCTGTTCAGCATTTGCTTATGTGTCATTTTCAGTCTTAATTTCATATAATTACCCAGTTTATCTGATGGAAGCTGTAGCGTATGTTCCCAATCAGCCACCGCTGTCTGGTACAGAGATTTCAGGTCCGCTTGCAGTTTTCGCTGCTCTGGGTTGTAAGTTTATGATCCTGTTGGTTTGAGAGCTTTGGCCCGTCTGAGAAGAAGGAATTCTGCGGCTCAGAGTCGATTATCTGAAGTTGTTTCGGATGATACCAGACAGCATGTCCTAGATTATGTCCCCTTGTTTTCTTGGTGTGACTCTAATGCAACATGGCAATGTCAGCAACATTGCTTCCTTCAGCAGAAAGAATGATGACTTGCGATATGTATCTCTGACTTGGAATCTTAAAGAGGCTCAGGCTGTCTGCTATAAACAAGAGCAGGCAATCTACATGAAGAAAAAAACCTGTGATAGAGACGAGGTACACAGTACGCTCCACATAAAAATGCTTTATCAGTATGAACTGCTTATTATTATTAGATGCTGATATCATTTTTGAGTAAGACTTGCAAGATATTTTGCTTTTCATGCTGTTTGTTGAAACTGCACATGTACACAAATGATGAACACAAGAGATTTCAAAATAACAGACTGTACAAGCGAAATTGCAAAAACAACTGTCTGCATTAAGATTTATCCTCAAAAGACACAAATAAATATAAATATAAATACAATTAATTTAACTGGATTAAATAAACAACATATCTACAAAACATCGTATCCAGGCAGAAGTACCATCTACTTAGTTCTTTATAATTACATTCAGAATATCACATTAGGATTATACATGTATCATTTTAGACTCATAAAACATTATAGGCACAAGAATTTGCATGTAATGAATGTTCATGATGAGTTATCCATCAGTTTGTCCAACTCAAATTAAAAGCCTGTCTCACAACCCTGGGAGATAACGAATAGAAAACATTGGTAGTCATGGAGCGTTACTCATTCTATTAATATTTGCCTGCTGTAATCTTGGGGAATACATGTTGGTCCTTTGTACCCATTTTTTTGCTGCTCACCCATTTTTTACATATGCACATATTGATCATGCTGAGAGTGCTTTGTGCAGAGTTTGGGCAGTGCTCCACATTTCCCCCTGTGAAATGCCCGGTGGATTTGCTGGGTTGCATTCGCAGGCACATCAGTCTGGGAGACAGATGTAGATACAGTACAGTGTGTGCAGAGATGTGGCAGACTGAGGAGAGCCTTGCATCTGTATTCGAAAGTCCCACCAAATCCACAGGCTCATTCAGCCGATAAGGATTTTCTGTTTTAAGATGGCATCAGTCCTTATTAGCATAAGATTAGCACACATTACCATTCAATAAACAGAGCTATGTCTAAGGCGGCAAGTTATGTAACCACAACTAACAATGTCACAGTCTGAGTTAGAATAAAAGAAATATGTGGTTAAGGGAGCACTACACCAGTTTTACACATTAAAAGCAGTTGAAGTACTCATCACGGGGAGCACTACGCAGCCTGTGAAAACAGTTGTGTAACGACTTCTGAGCTTTCTAAACCTGCACTATAAACTGGGAGTGTAGAGTTTGAAATACGTGGGCTTTTTCCAGGCAGAGTGTTTAATACAGCTGCCACAAGGGACGAGCTGCTGGTTCTGGCAGCACTGTCCATCTGTAAATTCTAATTTCAAATGTTTCTCTTAGTGATATCCTCTGTGTTTCTTAACAAAAGAACCTAGACTCTCCAGAATAATTGAATACTGCTATAAGTTTATGTCATGGGCGTCAGTTGGAATGATTTCATTTTTGTTTCTGAGAAAGCATCTAATTTTCTTTGGCACGGTTGGCGGATCTAAATACTACATTACCCATGAGCCCTGTTGATGTGGAGAAAAAGCCAGACATAAGCACCACTCAGGGGGGTAGCAAACTCAAAACGGTTTGTTATTTGTGAACAAAACAAGGTGCCACAGTTGGTGAGTTCATTCAAAATCTCACAAATCTAAAAGTAAAATCAATTCAGGCTCCGGACCGATTTGTGAGTTTTCTCAGCAACATTATTCAACACACGTTGATTCGGATTTTCAATGTACAGGTTTCATCTTTGAATTTATGTCAAAGAGGCAAATATTTTGTACCAATGATTTTACTGGGTGGTGTCACCTTTTGTTTCGCAGATCCGGGGGTTCTGCTCGTCCCACTCTGCAATTCAATGAGATGAATTTGAGTTTGACCGTTTCTTTTGCGTGAGTTACCCAGATGTATGGAATAACAAATCACCGCCCTGCCTATTTAACCCGATCGTATTAGCTTCTGTCACATACACGCCTCTATGGCACTTTGCTAAAATTAGGATTCTTTTCCTACAGCGTCATGCACCGTCTGTCAGTTTGGTCACACACTCTTTTAGAGTAATCTACAGGAGCACCGTGGTATTTATGAAGATGCAGAAATAGCCTTTGGCAGCATTTACGCCTCATTTGTTCAGCAGTCAGGCTACTGTGTTTTCAAAGCTGCAGCAGGTGAGATTTTTATGCTATAAATAAATATATTTCTAGAATTGTGCTAATCATTTAGTCTTCCTTTCTCATTTCTCTTCCTCCTGCTGGTGTTTCTGGTGTTTTCACATATTCAGGGTAGCTGTGAACATCATAGCTCAAGCTGTTAATTTAACAGAGTCAAGTATCTGTATCAGTATGTGTTTAACAACCTCCTCTTGGACAGGGAATATTTTTGGCTCTAATATGATGAACAGAGCTGGAAGAGTTGCCGCTGTGTAAACAGGAGGTGTGAACATTCTCCGTAATCACCAAACATCTTTGTGAGTGTCAGGCTGCGCACACTGCCGGCCACCTTCTACCTACTGGAGAAAATGGAGGTCACTGTCAGGGAACAATCCATCAAAAACATGCCGCTTTGAAGGCTTAATTGTCGAATGCTTTCATTTGCATTTGTGGCTCATTTCACGCTAGACTTGACACCACAGAGTAACATAATAAACAACATGCTAAAAAATGAAATACATGGGGGATACCTTATTAAACAAGTGGGAGATACGTTAATCAGACGTAAACAGAAGTAAATGAGACGTCGCTCTAAATGACACCACTGATCTTCCTTCAGCTCGTATCAATATCAAAACGATTATATATCGGATTTCACTTTGTCTTTTATTCATGATGCTTCTTTGCCAGGTATTACAGACGCTGTGTTTTAAATGATGAGGATCATTGATTGTCATCTCCCATCTCTCCGCTGTTGATCATGCAGCGCTCAATACCAGACAGCGCCACGGCTCTAGCTCCATGATGAAATACTGATGATGTAAAATAAGGTTATTGGAGGTCGTCAGAGAGTTCCCGCTCAGGTGGCGTTGTTTGTCTTGTCTACAGATGTTGTTTGAAGTGCAGACAGATGTTAAGACCTCCCAGGAACTCCGGCAAATCCGTAGTGTCACATCAAAGCTCGGCTCATTAATGGGAAGGAATTAAATAACCGTCCAGATGTGTAATGCCAACAAAAAGTAAAGGAAGGAACAGAGTTTAAGATTGTGCGAATAAAAGTATAAAAAAGTGGATAAAATGGAACAAAATGTGGTGAACGATTGGAACATCATCTCTGTTAAGGGGATAAAACTAATCCAACAAGTCATCCCAGCTGTCTTGTACCCTCACTGTTCAGTTAACAGCCTTCCTCCTCTTTACCATTTTTGTCTCTATTGATATAAATCACAATGAAGTGTTTCAATGTTTGATAAGTTCATCAAATATTCAATAATAATGCAATCAATTATCTTGGCCTTTTCAGGCATGCAAAATCAATGCTTATGGCAGAGCACCCTGTCTCAGATGTGTTACTCAGCCTGTATGCAAGGAGACACTTTGGGAAGAGCCAGGGGAGGAAGATGAAAGTGAGAGGTACCGCTAACATCCACCGCAGACAGTTGTTCATGAATATCAAAGAACAGCTGTGAATGGAGGCAGGTTCTCATCATTTTTTACTCATTATCTCAAAGCACTGGAACACATTGCAATTAAGTGGTTTCATACCCTCTAAAGTTTGTGACTATCATTCACTCGCCGCCGTAGAGTTTAATTAAACAATATTGATTCTTGCAAAGAACACCATGTCAATACAAGTCAAAGAGGGAAAACATCACTATACGTCTGCGGCCGCGTCCTGCTTAAGGTGTTATTTTCCTTCAGCATATAGGTGTGAGAGGTGTGGTAGTGTTTGCTGTAAATTCTCAGCCGAGTGTTTTCTCCCTCGCTGCATCTGCTTTTGAAGAATGCTTAGAAAAAAAAAATCAATGCAGGAGAAGCCTCTCTCCTCAGCACCTCGGCCATGGCTCCCTCCCTCTTGTCCTTTGCTCTTGCAGGGTATCGCCTTGGCAACGCATGAGGAAACAAGTGGTGCTCTTCAAGACTCAGACATTAGGGTCAACACTAATCTGGGGGGGATGTGATAAACAGTCTGAACCCGAGCCAAAATCACTTCAAATGGAGCAACACGAGACGCGGTAGCCTGGTTGCCAAGAGGGATAGAGCCTCATTTAAATTAAGAGAGGCATGATTCATAGAGGGCCTTTTAAGATGTGGCAGGTTTTTTTTTTTAGAGCAACACATGAAGGAAAACACACAAGTGGAAAGGAAATTGTTTATATGGATGTGAAATGGTGTGGTTTGTCCACTTGAAGCCTCCTCCATCTCATCCAGACAACACTGACAAGCAGTAGTGTAGCAAACAGTTGGTCTCAGTCAATAAATGCAAAACCTCCTTCGCAACTGACCGCTTGTAAAATGGCGCATTCTTAGTTACTGTGCTCTCCAGCTCGCTCTTTTGTGTCTCCAGCTGATTCATTAAAAAGGAAAAAAAAACACTAAATGTGTCTGATATGATGCAGATGATGGCTACATACATCTTATAATTAATGTAATCTGTCACCCCACATGACAATACAACCCGTCCTCCTTGCGTGTGGAAATAAGAGCAGGTGAGGTTTGCAGCCTACGTCAGAGCAGAGCAACACACTGTTGAAAAGGCTAACAAAAGACACAGCTCTCAACTCTTTATTGCACTATTGCTCTTAGCAGGGCCCTAAGCGTGCCACTTAAACATGCTGTGAAATCCGCAGCCTGCTGTGCCTAGTTACGGTTGCTAAACTACTGTATGATTAGGCAGCGGCTGTTTTAGGGCAGGGTTCAGCAAACAGTTAATTAACAGTATGATTATTGTGTCTTTTTTTGTTGAGGGTGTTCAGTAGATAACAAACATAATGATGACCAGTAATGAGTTCAGTATCCTGTGCCTGTTGTTACATGTTACACAATGATTGTGTGATGCAAGTCGCACTGATTTCAAGTTAACTGAAAAGGGAAACTAGGACATTTTACATAATCTAATAAATTCACCTCTTTGTTTAATTCTTTCATCGCACATCTATATTTCATTATCTAAATGCCATTTTCCATTACTGGATTAAGGAGTTATGATTATAGTGGAGAAAGGTCACTATGATGAAGGTAATGGTTAGCATTATGTCTTAACAATTAGAGGATTGTTGGGTCAGTGAGCGGTCTGCTTGTTAGGTTGTTATTTTCTCAATTTTCTTCTGACTTCACATTAATGTGACTTCCAAATACAATTTTCACAGTACAATGTAGAGAAACAAACCCACACAAAAGGATGTCCTAGACTGAAGTCAAATTTTAAATACGCTGTTTATGATGTTTAAGTAATTGAAGGTCAGTAGAGTCTGCCACCTGGACACCCCTATAATGCTTTGGGGCTCTCTCCCCGTGAAGGACATCAGCCCTGACAGTTATACTACTTGTGTGCAGCTGGGCTGTTCAGTGGGCACCGTAGCTGGAGTCAACGAACGCAAACAAATATTCACATGAGCTGGCACCTCCATAAAACCTGCAGCTTTAATGTGAGGCGGTTCATATTTAAGGGTCAGAACCTGTTTCACGCATCCCTGAAAGAAATTATTCATGTTGTTGTTAAATCCTCCCCGAAAAGTTCTGCCACTTCCTGTCTTTACAAAGCAGGGTCATTTTTATTCTGCATTTATAATGCAAATGTACTCAAGAAATGCATTAAGATGAGTGATTCTGCTATTCTTCTCTTTCCATTACATCATAATGGAGCTCCGCAGGTTTTTAACATTTCAGAATTAAGGGGTGTGATGATCGGGATGTGTCCTCGTTTCCCTGTCCATTATCTGGCGCTGCTACAGAGCCAAAAGCCACAGGTGCTAATGGCTATCTTTTTCACGCGCTGCCCATGCCAACTCCTAACACGCTGTAGACAGTTTGGGTCCAACTGTTCGTGCACATGCACAGTCCATTTGTCTCTGCCTCTTCGGGTGTCATTGAAAAGCTCTTGTGAAGCCTGATGTGCCTATGAAAATCTCTTTCTACCACAGAGTGAGAGGTAGAGAAAGACAGAGTGATGGAGAGGGGGGATATGTTATATTAATGAAGCAATGACAAAAAAGGTGGGTGTTATATGAATGGCAGAATAATAGGGTGACAGCAGTGAGTAAGCACAGTGGCGCCGAATCCATGCATTAATTAACACAAATGAGTGTCATGCAACTGTGAATGACTGGCTGACAGGCTGTGGTTTAATCCCAGCTCCAGGAGCATGCACGTTTGATTTATTTTGTAAAGTGCACAATTTTTTTTTTTGTTGCATTTTTCTCTCCGAGGATATCTTCGACATATGCGTCTTTTATTGGAGACGCTGTGTTCTAAATGCCGCTAATGATGATGAATCAGTAGCGACAGCAGCCTGGGCCACAGGATGAGTTGTTATTCAGACAGGGTGTGTGCGTGTTCATCTGAAGACTTATAAATGTGTTAGGGTTGACATTTTGACAGGCCTCGGCAAACTGTTCACATTGATTGATGTGCCAGCACGCTCCTCCCGGGTGCTGCCGCCCAATGAAATGCGGTGGCTGCAGCTGAAAGACTCCCCATTTATCAGCATCTTAATTATACAACAGAGTGGCTCAAGACCTTGTTAGTCTAAGGGAAATAGCCATTGTTATGCTATACCTGATGTTGTGGAAGCAATTCCCGCAGTGTTTATATTTTGCCGAGCGGCTTGAGAGATAATGGATGATTTATGAGCATTTTTTTCTATCCAGCCAGTGGTTGAGGCACTTTCACTTGAGAAAAGCCTTCCTATCACACCTAAAGGTAACGCTGTAGGTGATACAAGGGGGATATTTATGTTTGGTATTGTAGGCTTGGCTAGAGGATTTTTAATACGCACGCAGTGTTGGCAGACGGAGCAACCAAAGTAAGCCGGGCTCTGGCAATAGTTCTTTCTCTTTTTTTTTTTTTGTTGCACGTCTCAGGGCCACTCACAGGGCTCAGTCCTTAACAAATACTACCTTCAACATCAAAATTTCCATTAGTGGGATCCAATTTCCCACAAAATAATAAAAAAAAAGAATATTCCCTTGGGGTGCACTTCAGAACTATATTAAAGCACTATGTAACAGTGCTTAATTTGGTTTTTATGCAGTTCCCACTCTATGCATTCCAACCTTGAAGTTACACATGGAGGAAGGCCGCCTTCACCGTTTTTTTTTTTCTTGCTTTACTGGGTGTGAATGTGGAACAAAATACCTCTCATGTGCACACATAAAACTGAATCCAAATTGCGTGTCTAAAGAAAAAAAAAAAAAGCTTGGGTTAAATATCTGAATCTCAGAGCAGGAGACTGGAAGAGATAATCTTCTGAAACAGGTCCTTAAGAATTTGGTGCAATCACTGTAATCCCAGGATGCATCTCTTTCCTGACGGGAGCTCGGTCTTCCAGAATGAAAATGCCCCTCCACATCAACCGTGAGTGGTCGCTCAGCGGTCTGAAGAGCACGGTAATGATTGCCAATGGAAAAGCTATTTTGATAAGAAGATATGAAGCCAATCGATGATTCACGGCAGATTGGGAGGATACTGTCGGAAACGGCTAATTCCACTTTTAAAGGGACACCGGTGAAAACGCATATTCATAATGTTAAATGTACACAGCATTGTTTTCATACTGAATCAAATCCCGGCTAGAATAGCCACAGACATCAGCAAAAGCATGTTCACAAACCTTGATGCTTGTGCATCCATCTTTTTTTCCTGTGCCTCTTATAACACTATTTTTGGGAAGCAATCAATGAAAGCCCAGATGCGGGAGCCCATTTTCCACTGAGAGAAATGAAATGAAGGGCAGCGCATTTGGTCTGTTGTGTTCATTCCCTGTGTTTTTGATTGACTGCATTCAAGTTTGCGGAGATGTCATGAAACTATCTTAAAGTAACCAGAAAACACAACTAACTGCGCTGAACTCCATATGGAAATTTGGTCATATGGCATCTAAAAGTAGCAGTCAAACAATGACTGAAGTCCTGTCCTACTTTCCAACTAGCTTGTGTCCCATTGGCCTTCGTTCCACAATGTATTTTCACATAGAGGCTTTACTTTCATCAGTCTGAAAGCTGAAATATGTGGCTGAGTAATTCTGCTCATACTATATCCTTTATATAGATTATTACGTTCATTAATGAATATCTGTCCAAGCTATTAAAATGTGAACAGAGCACATGAATGAACATCTATTTAGACAGCAATAGATGTAAATATTATAGCAATAATGCCAATTTGCATCTGTAGTCCCTGGGCAGGTAACAAAAAAACCAAAAAATATGCATAAAATAGGACTATTGGTCATAAGAAAAGCACATTACCAAACAGTAAACACACACACTCAAAAACCCAACCTTAATCCTTAGAAAAAACTACAAATATAGCACCATGTATGATGCAGAGAACTGTGATAAAAATAAAAAAAAAGATGTTGGTAAATGGAGCTAATTAATAAAGACTATTTGGTAGGTCAGCAGGCTAACAAGGTAATTGAGATTCCAAAGTCAGTAGCAGAGGCACTAATTCTTTAAACTGGTGTTCTCAGCGTGCGCTCCACTACCTTTAATTAGCCAGAAACACTCTCAGTCAGTTAAATGGCAATGCACTGATGTTAACTAACTTCAGCCTCCATAAGCCATCAGTCATACCAGGCCAAGCAACAGCTAAAACCCTGAGTGTAATATTGAGCTTAACTTTTGCTTCATTACAGGAATAACGTGTTCTTTCTGTTTTCAGACGTCTCTGACTTAGCTAGCTGTCTCCAATCCGTGCGCTGACATTTGTTCCTATATTTTAATGCTTAATTTGTTTCTTTAGTCACAATCACATCACCCATAGAAAGGAAGAAGCATCGCAAGCAAAATAAAATGTTTGCAGTAATTTTCTTAGTCAGGGTCATCTTACGGATTCACTGCCTGTTTTTCAGGGTTTTTAAAGTCACTTTATTGATCAACAATAGACAAGCAAGATTTTCTATTAACAGAGGTGCAGAATTTACAAGATGTTCATAATGTAAGTCGGTTCATAATTCACCTGCGCCCAGACTGTGTCTGTGCATTCAATTTAAACCTGACTGAGTTCTTAGGAGCAGCACAAAGAAATGTGACTTTGAATTGTGTGCTCAGTCCTTAAACTGCATTTTTACGCCTTGAGCGGTGTCCTTGGTGGGTCTGGTAACAGAAAAACTGTGCGACCTCCATAACACAGGTAATAACTGACTTATCATAAAGCTCTGTTCGTCTGGTTTGACCAGAGCACAGTTCTTACTGCATATGAAAACACAGGAACAGAGCACATCATCCATTTTCAGTGGTCAGTGTGACCTCGGTAATGTGACATGGTGCTGACTACACAAAAGAAATGTATTAAAAATAGATAAGACTAATTTGAAATTCCATTTATTTTGAATGATTGTGTAATAGTAGTCTGTTTTGCAGTCTGTTATCTATTTTGTATTTTGCTCTACATTCTCTTCTCCCGTACCCCCTACAGGGCCAAATTGCTACGCGGACACGGCAGTGATACCGGCCGGCCGAGAGGTGAAGATTGATGAGTGTACAATCTGCTACTGCACATACGAGGAGGGCACATGGCAGATTGAGCGTCAGGCCACCTGCAGTAAGAACGAGTGCCAGCGGAGCTAGAGACTGGCACAGCGAGAGGGGACATTGGCACGCAACACCAGCGCCAATCCGCATGTAAACTCTCGGCCTTTCACCCAGTCTACCGGACATCAGGGTCGGACAGCAGCCCTCGAGCATTTCAGCATTTATAGTCACTCCTGTATTACAGAAAAAATGCTTTTATGAACGTTTATAATCCACACACAGAATATCTATTTATCTATGTATTAAATTATTTATGAATATATACAAATATAGGAGTCATTAATGCTGAACTAGTGGGAAAATATTTTTTATAGCCTCTTCTGTATTTTAATAAGCAATGTATTGGACCAGAGGTCAAAACAACAGAATGTATAGAACACACACAGCTGTCTTTGGAGGTGAAAACCTCATCGTCTCCTATGGTGTCATTTGACAAATCCTGACACTCGTCCCTCTACCACCAAAGTGCAGACCAGACTACGTGCGATCCATTTCGGCCTAATGGGTAAAGATTTGCTGTGTAGGACGATCAAGTGCAGAGTTAGAACCAACACTAGAAAACAGAAGGAAATTCAAGAGGTCTTGACTGTTTAACGATTTCTTTCTTTCATAATTTCTTTTTGGATGTTCAACTGTGTTTTGATTTGAAAGTGCTTTTTTTGTATCTCTCTCTTGGTACTGTGTGTTCATGTTTGAAATAAATCTCTGTAAATGCTCAAATAGTACTTTTCAGCTGTAGGTCTTCATGTTTAGTCTTTGCTGAAAGGATGGTGTTTTACATTTACAGACTGAGCTGAATAAAACGTTCACAATTTCACTGGTTCTGAGATGGAGTGATTGACCCACTTTCTTCACAGGTGATGTATGAATTTGACAAACTTGAACAAATCCAGTCCTGAGACGTAATCACTTTCCTGTTTTTAAGTTCCAGTGATGAGAGCTGCATCGGGTAAATATTTAATGGGTTGTCGAGGCAATATTACGTTATTTAGTAATGCTGCGGTCTCATTTTCAATCAGTGTGAGCATAACGAGGGAGGCTGAAAGTGAGAACGCAGAATCTCCATAGCCGCCTCTGGACTTTCTACGCCATTAATAAAGGCCAGACTGGACGCTCAAGTGTCACTGATCCCAATTTGCTTTCAGAATTTAGAAACTGAAAGGTCATACGACTTTCAGGATATTTTCTCGTGTCTTCATCCTCAGATTGAGGATGAGGAGTAATGAATGCGTGTGTGTCTGGCGGAGCCACGGGCCCCATCGACCAGCAGATCAAAATGATGATTAATAATTTAAGTCCAGGTTATGAGCACTGAAGGGCAGGCTGCCATGAATGGATGCAGATGTTGTGTTTCTGTTTTTTCCTGTTATCTCTTACGTTTGCAGCGTGGCGCTCTGAGTCTGAGTCCCCCCCCACCGCACCTCTCTGCAATGTGCCGGCCACGGTGCAGAACTCTTTGATCAAGGGGTTGCCAGACAACGACGTCGTATCTCCAGCAGTGAGACGTGCCTGTCAGCCAGCCGGCAGGATCGAGGTAAATAAGCCTAAATGCATGTACATGCTACGTGACAGGCTTCTCCCCGAACAGTAGGGGAGCGCTGGCACAGATCTATTAGGGGTTTCTGTCCAGCCTTAACTCCTCTGTTTCTATGATTGTAAGGGCCCTCTCAAACCAAACTCATTCATTCAAGAAAACAGGACTTGTGCTTGTGCATATGAGTGGTAAATGATGGTGGGATTTTTCTCTCCTATCCAGCAGTCCTGACTTTTACTATGAAGAGCTCATTTCTATGCGCGCCCCCCTCCTGTGTTCTCGTATTTTAGAGGAAATACTGCCATGCCCCCGCTATTCTTTCATTTTACACATTAACACTCCCTTATGTTTAATTTCCCAAGCAGCTTCCCTCCTGTGTTTCAGCCAGTGAGGTAATGACTCTGCCCAGGGATGTTATCTGTCACCGCGATCTGCTCTGTCCAGGTCATTAACGTTCACAATTGGCTTTAGATCACTTCATATTCAGCAGTTACTCAAGATCAGTTCGTGTATGATTGGGTGGAAGAAAGTCGTGATTAAGGCTGCCTATAAAGTCTACTCATCAGAACCGAGGCTGGGTCTTTTACTTTGAAATATAATTCCCAGAGCAGTAGGCATCTAAACTCCTTCAAAGACAGGCCATTAATTGGACACATCTGTTGGAGAGAGCCATAAGAGATTAGCCCAGTCTCCCCAACGCTGTAACTAAGTAATTAGGCTTCTGCCCTGTTCTGGACAATGCACACCACTGCACTGAGATGAGATGTGTTCATATTACAGTAGATGATGAAATTCATTATTCATTTATAGCAATCAGCCTGCCCCGTAATTTAAAGTTAAAACATCCTAAGTTTGAGAAACACGCAAGTCTGGTCAACAAAAGAAAGTTGCTGGCGTCGTCAGCAAACTGTTTCACAAAAAAGGCTTTCAGTAACTCACAGATACAAAGGCAGGAAGTCCACTGTCGGCTCTTGAAATGTTAAATGGCTAACTTCACAAAGAAGAAAGTTTTCACTAAACACAACATTTGTAAGAGGCTGTTGTATTTAGTGAAATGTTGTGCATGCTGAAATGTGGCTGTGTTTAGTGAAATGTTGCTCTGTGGACTGTTTTATAACAAATTGTTGTGCTTAGTGATGCATCATTGTGTTTTGTGCAACATTGTTGCTTTGTGAAATGTTGTGTTTTCTGGTATGGGAAATATCGCTTTGTCCACACTCACCGTGGAAGGTCACCAAAATCCGGATCTTGGTATTTTTTCAGACATGTAACAGAAGTTGTGAAATAGCTGGTTAAAAATAACTTTACTTTGAGGCAGTGAGAATATTAAGAAGATTAAGATTGGAGGATGCCAAGATTACTGACTTGCTCATCGTCATTAATTGTGTGTGGGTGGAGTGGTGATCTTGTTTCTACCACAGAAACTTCACTCAACGCAGTCGTTCTTTGATTGAGTCCACAACCTGAAGAAGCATAATGCAGGTAACAACATTTTACTAGTGACTGCTTATTGTTCACCAACAGATATCACCGGTCACCCATCAAGATGCCGGCCTCTGAATTAACTGAAGGCTTTTCTTTTAATTTAGTTTGTATAAAGACTTTGAAATGAAGGCTAAAAAGGAGGTACACCTATATTTTCTTTCCATCAGTGGAGGGTGGTAACATATAAATACTGACCCATTGTTATTTTTTTTTTACTAGGACAGACAAAAAATCAGTCAAAGCTCATGAACAGGAAAAGATACGAGACGAGACAAGGTGGGTGAGAGAAAGAGAGGAGCTGATGAAGGTGAGAGAGGAGGAGCACATACAGCCCACTTTCCTGTGTACGTTCATATAGGCTCAGTTTACACAAACATCTAAAATAATCATGGTGTGATCATATAGTGTTATTATATTATTATATATCATTTAATTAGAAATATTTAGTTTTTTGTTTGAGACACATTTTTGTATTTGAAATGCAGTCAGCGTTGCTGCAGCGTCAGCTTCCCTTTGACTCGAACACTTCAAACACTGTCAACATTCATTTTGTGGTCATTTTAGCCTCTTTTGTATCTGCAGATTGTAATGTGGATTATTCATTGCAACATTTGACCTGATTCTCAAGCTCCCTCCTGCTGACATGGTTTCAAATCTGTTATCCAGTTTTTGCCCTCCAGAAGTCTTAAAATGCACCCTTTAAGATAAATTGAATACAAAATGTCAGTGGAGGATTGTCCTGTTATAGCACGAGCAAGCTGGCCACTGGTTGTGTTTTCTTAGATGTGTGTTACACACTGTTGTTTTGTCACAAGCACATACTGTGTGTGACTATTGAGTCCAGTATAAAAACTGCATATATTGTCCACCCCCTCAGTCACCCTTTCTATCAGATCAGTCAAGGCTGGACTTTAAAGGTGACGCACAGAAAACTGTCATCCACCTCTACAAACAGTCTTCAGGTGGGAATGCAAAGCGGACAAAGAAAGACATAGCAGCATGCTCTGTGTTTTTATTCCTCAGTAAGCTATGGATGTTGTGGATAAAATTTTATCCTGATTAGGAGGAATTATGAGATAAATATATGTGAACCTGAACACTCGAACAGTATCTGCATTCAGTAACTTGAATGATGGCGGCCTCATTTTTTGTTTTAAAGACAAACTGACCTGGCCTTAACATTTTTAAAAAGAAAAAAAAACACTTAGAAATGGAGAGTGTGTGTAAAAGACATTCTCAACTATACTTTTACAAGGTAAGTTAACATGTCAATACTACAGTTTGCCCTTGAGCTTGCTTAGTTTACTTTTTTGTGGAAGATCTTTTTGTCCTCTGAATTCATCTTAAGCGTTTCATGTTTTTTTTTTTTCTTATTTTTGCCCTCTTACAGTTTGGCTGCAGATATCTGACCCTTAGTTTGAGGTCAGGAAAAAGAGGATAGATAGAAGAAAGGAACTCAGATAAAAATAAAGTACATAAATGTGAACTTATTCCATGTTCAGTGATATGTTGCAACTTTATACGTTTTCTTTGAAAACGTATAAAGTGAAGTTTCAAAACGGCAATTTTTCTCAATATATAGCCTTCTGGACTTCTGCCACATTACTCCATTTTTGACATCCTTGATATGCCTCTCAGACAGTCATTTATTGAAAGCCATGTAATTAGTTTACTGCATACGCTTGAGGGAGATACTGAGATGAATATTTCCAAGTTCTCCAAAAGCCACTTGATAAAGTCCTTTAATGCACTGAGTGAAATCTGCGAACCCTTATTGGGTCTTTTGAGATTATAATAAGTGTCCTCTTATTGTTTTATTCAATTTTTGTATCATATTGCCAAACAAAATATTAAAAACTAGACCGATTTCATGCGCATGCCGAGACTTGATATGACTGCAACTTGGTTTGTCTTTAAAGTGCAGAATAAAGATGTCATTTGATTGAAGCTTTAGATCAAACCCCGTAAGTGCCATCCTCAATATAAAGTTTTGAAAGCAGCGATGTACTTTCATGATTTTCCATACACAAGCAGTAAGGCTAAGTCAGTGGCCCTGTGTGCAATCTTGTGAGAAGCATTATAAGCTTTGTGAGACAATGATTTGACAGAGCTGAAAATAAAAGGAAAATAAGCAAATGGTCAAAGTGCAGTTTACCTGCTTACCTTTCTACCAGACAGTTTTTGGAACTTTTATGTCTAACACATAAAAAACAACTTACACAGCTCTTACTCTTCTACATGTGTAATCTGTTTTCTGTAATACTGTAGTGATCTACCTTTGTGGACCACTCATTTATTAGTAGCAAGCATTTTGTTTGTTTTTGCTCATTTATCTCCAAACAGCAAGAGCTAGATGACAGCTGAAGGTTATGAATATTTAATGTCACATTTGCAGCGTTTATTTCAATTTTCTGAGGGAGCACTGAGTTTTGAACTGGAATCATTTTAAATAAAAGAAGGCTTGTTATCTCTAAGTGCATTTAAGCTTTCAGCTTAATATGGGACTCTTATCTGCAGCGTGGTTCATTAGTAGATTTCCTATTCTTCTTTCAGGGGGCCAGACTCTTTGAATTTCTGCTATGAGAATACAGAGTAAATTCCAGCTCTCCCTTTCTCTGACGGCAACTTTATTTCTCCAAATTCCACTGTTCTGAACATTAATTTCAGCGGACAGCTGCTAAATGCTGGTAAAATGCTTTGAGGATTCTATTTGCACCTTCTGAAATGATTTCCAAGCACATCACCTCAAATCCATTAAATCCAGCTTTGAATCTCTTGACAGTTCTGCGAGTCATCCTTGGAGCCACATGTAACATTCCCGTGTGATTACGACGCTCCTTGATCAATCTGAGTGAATCACTTCATGATTGAGCGCCCTGAGTCTCCAGAGTCCTGGGCCTGAAATTGTCCTTTATAGATTTGGTATTATATCTTCAGCACTCCTCCTCTGCCATGAGCCAGACATTCACATTTTCAATTTCACCTCTCTGCCTTGTCTTGCCTCCAGATGAGGGTGACACTCACTGTTTGCAGCGTTGAATTGTCTGCCCATTCATACATGTGTGGCACACAGTGACAGACACAGTGCGCTTTCATTAGCCACGACTTGGTTGTAGGAGGGCAGGATACGGGAACTAAAACCCTAAGTTGGCCTTGTATTAGTATTAAGAAGTGATCTAAGCCTGGGGGACAGCAAATCCCCAATTTTCTCTAAATGACGTGTTGGATAGGTGACTGCAGGTTCAATCTGGCCCTATCCATCACAGGCAGTTAGGGGCCAGGTAGGTGGGAGATAAGGCTTAGAGCATCATGGAGGACAGTGTTTCAGCATTTCATCCACAACAAGCAGCCTACGCCAATGTGACCTGCTTGCTGAACACTTTTCAAGGGGGGCTCAATTCAGCAGAGCACTGCTGAGCCGTGCATATCTGCATAAGTTGCTGTCAGACTGGAGATAGTATTGTGGATTGTTGGTTATCATAAAGGGAGCAGCTTTTGTGTCGGCCCTGCGGAACGCTACGTGTTTGTATTTGCAACACAACATTCATCCTAGGGTATTCTTTTTTCATTTTCTATGGCCCTTGTATGGTAATTCATCATCCAGGTCTTGATACATACTGTGAGAGTGCCCAGTGAATGCATTAGCCATTGGCACAAAGGCTGCTGTAGATTCCCTTGGGATATTTTGTGTATAAAAACTATAAGGACATCAGACCTGAAATTACCTTGCAGAATTTTTTTTTTGTTTTTGTTGTTTTTGTCTCCCACAAAGAGCATGAAAAGCCCTTCCTGGCAGAGAGGAAATGGAGGTTCAGACTGTGGGCACTCTTTGGCTTCTTTACTATGCTTAAGCTTCAAAAGCAGGTAATTTCACTTTGGTCAGAGGGAATGGAAACAGCCTAGGTGGGCAATGTGGTGGAGGTTTAATAATGGAAACTGAGGTCTCAAGGGACAAGTCCATCTTTCTCTGCAACAGAGAAAGTCCATTACCCTCAGTGTTCCTTTGCCTAATGCAACGTCTTATTTGTAATTGAAAATCAGAGGTGTGTTGTTGCACGCAGATCAAAGGCATAAGTGTCCACTGGTGTCCTGTATGCCACATTTAGGCACCCCGAGACAGAACTAAAAATATCATGAAAAGTAGAAATGATCTAAAACAAACCTAACCTAACCTGAACATCCCTCTAAGAGGAGATCAAGCACCTCTTCATCAAGACCACCCTTCACAATTTTAAAGTGGATGTTAAGTAACTCTACATAAAAGTGGATATTACAGTACCCCCACCCCACTTTTGGATAGTCTATTTTTACATTGGTTTGGTGAAGTTTTCATTTTTCATTGTAGATAATTATTTAATCTAGTTGCTTTTGGATTATTATTAAAGTCTATTGATTGATTCTCTCCATCTATGCCAGTATCTATTCTCATTTATTGATTAGTTTTCATTCAATAACTTTAGCAAAAACATTGCCTGAAGGTGCTCCAGCAGACCTCAGGTTGGTGTGAAGTGTGGGCTGTGCTGATCCTTGAGATTGCTGTGACAATGAATTTAGTGAGGATTGGCCTCACACTACTTTGTAATCCTTAATTGCTAAACACAAATATGTGGATGTGACAAATTATCATTTGTGTGTTTCTTACAGTAATTAGTCAAGCTCTTTCCACATGCCTCCTGGGAACAGCAGTAGTACCCCTGGATGGGAATCACTGAGCTAAAACACCAGCTGAACAGTAGTGTCATCTCAGTATCTCTGTGTTTACCGTGCTGATTATGTTCCATGCGAGTTAAATGGCTCAAAATTGTTCATTTGAAATAGTCTCAAATATGCCAATCCATTGTCATTTTATAATTACTCGCTTGTTGATTATTTTTGAACAGCACTTGTGTTAATTTGCATTTATCTTTGGATCGTTATGTCTCCCTTTCATACTTAATAGTTATCCCTTTCTACAAACTCATGGGTGTGCTTCCTTGTAAACAAATTAATTACTGTAATGATGTGAGACCTGGATAGGTGACTCACTGTGCAATGAGAGATTTACTTGTTCTTTTTCACTAGTGATTTCCTGAGCGGCCGCTGTCTTCTTTGCAAGGCACTGTTATCCCAACTTCCTCATGATTTACAGCTGCTTGTATACCTGCTGTAGTCAACAGATTCATCACTGAAAGTGACATTGCTTTATGCTGACTCTGCCCTGGGGACCGTTAACATTAAACATTGTGCTCATGCAGCATCATGATAGCCCAGAGGGTGCTTCGCGGGGCAAGAGTGTGTGTGAAAACTTCCATATTAAAAGCATTATAAAAAGCAGATTTTTCACTCCCACCCCCTCATGAAAAATGTACAGCGGCATATTCATTACTTCATTGAACTAACTGAGTGTGACAAGTGGAGAGCTGCAGCAACTGAGGGCAGGGAAGCAGCACTACAATAAAGCCTTCGGCCACTCTCTGAGGACATGGCTACTCCCGCTGCTCATGGGAGTCTCATCTCTACACTCTGTTTAGATTTTTCCAAATGGTTGAGGGTGCTGCACACAGTATGAGACAGAGTTCACTTGAGCCAGTTTGCCCTCTAATCTAATGCAAGCGTGGTCATCGGGGGGTAATCAATTCACTGCCTTTATAGTGTGATGAATACGACCCATGAGCTACGGCTCGCGGCCCTTCTGCTATAAATATGGTCATGCATTTTCATCAGTTTACAAGACATACGGCCATAATCCCACAAGTGGATGCATTAAGCATCAGACATGGCGGTGCTCTTTGTATTGTATGTCATGCATACAAAGAGATTATTTTCATGAGGTATAGCCCCACAGGTATCTGCATGTGCCTAATGCATCACAGCTTTATACAGAAATGCCACGAACAACTGGAAATATTAATATCTGTCATCTGTTCTCATTTATCTGCTTAATTTCTTGAAGCACTGATTCCCCAGCACAGTTTGTGATGAAGGATGCTGTCGGTCTATATTTTGGAGCGTCCTCTCCTGACTCGGATGATCCATTCCCTGCACCCGGTGGCTATATATCCTCCCGGCCCTGCCTGTCTGATCCCGAGGTGTCATCCTGGGTCACCCTCAGCCCTGATGTCTGATTAACAAAAATAATGCCCTGCCCAGAGCAGCATCAGCCCATATTGTCTTCAGCCACTACACAAAAATTGTGACTTTGCTTTGATGACCCTCTGCAGCAGCAACAGTGGCAGCGGCAGCAGCAACAATGCCTCCTAATCCAGAGCAACAGTTTTCCTCAGAAGAATGCAGCCTGTGCAAATTAATGGCTGCTGCACTGTAGCATTGTGCCTAGCACCATGGGCAAAATGTGAGATTTTAATAATTTCTGAGACTGTGAAAGAGTCTGGAGAATTGCAGACAAGCTGACTAATAACACAGGATTCAGTAACAAGGGCTGCTCCGATGGTAATGACTCCTCACTCCAGAAATATCCGATTCCCTGCAAAAATCTCAGACTGAGGTTGGTATTTGAATTCTTGCAACCACAGAACCCCCCCTGAAATAATTGGAATACAAAGCACTGGTGGGGGCCATAATATGGTATATAGAGGAATTTCTGATATGGGATTAATTAATGGACTGCAAATGCAATAAATCATGTGGACCTTTGGACCTATATGACCTCATTCATCATAAATGCATGAATATACAATCAGCACAGATCTTCTGAGACATAAGACTGATATATTAGAAATGGTATAATTGTTTTTTTATCTTTTTTATGATTTCAAACAGAGTCTGCATCAGATCTCACAAGTGTCATTTATGCGCTCCTTTTGTGGAGGAACACTGTGTGGGAGTCGGGCATATTCACCACTCAGTTATCAGAATAACTCTAATTAGGCTATTTTTAACACATCCTTTTCAACAGCTCTTGGGTGTTTACATTTGCTAATGACAGCCTCAGTAAAAATCATCTATCAGCAAGCATCACCATCATCACCACTGACACATTAACATGGATCCTCTCCCAAGAAAAATGCCACCTAGCCAGGGCGCTGTCACTTTTTATATACAGCATGCACATGTAGCTTCTGCGTGTGTGCCTATGTATTCATGTGGCATATTTACATTTGCACATTACATTCCAGATAACCCAAGCTAATTAATTAATAGGCACTGAGGCACATAGTATTTGGTGTTTTTTTGCTCCAGTGAATATAAGACAGCTCTTTCAAGCCAGCGCATTCACCAGATTACACTCTTTGTAAAAAACACTTTCTTTTTCCTTTTACATCCATGTGATTTACATAATTTTCATTTGGTTCACTGTCAACTCTAAAAATGCAGCTTACATTTGAAGTTTCTCTGCCGACTAACACCACCACTTGTTTACAAAATACCTTGTTTAGCCTGCATGCACGGAGAAAAATCATTTGGATATTTCTCTGGGGACTTTGAGTGTGTCTGAGGTTTTCAGTATTTGGGTTTATGGTCACCTTGTTGCACTATAATGGTATTTTTAATGTCATAATGCATCATCATAATATTACAACTGGGATTTATTTTTCGCTGCGATATTTGTGGATTGTCCTGTAATGCTTTGGGGACAAGGCAGCTTAGGTAGGCCTGTTTCTGGTGCTATTTCCTGATAATACAGGCTCTATTCCTCCATCTAGTGGTCACTTTGAGGAAAGGCAGACAATTGTTATCTTCAAAGAAAATAAACTATTTCTAACCCATTACAAGAAGTAATGTAGCATTCTATTGTGAGGGTCAGTTCTTTAAACCCTGAGGCGGGGCCAAGTCGTCTCATTTTTGTTTGCCACCCAGAACACATTTCGGTGGAGTAATTTTCCAGGGACAGCAGCTGCCCCTGACGACTGACAAAACATTTTTATTTGGTCAGCGTGATAAATTGGTAGCTGTACGTTGCCAAAATATAGCAGCTCAGAGCCTCTGAATGCTCCCCCGAGGTGAATTATTGGTGTGTGGCATCCAAAATAGATAGCGGGGGATGGTCATTATGTCTTTGTTCTCCATTATTAGAACAAATACAGAAAACATGTTCACACACAAATGTTGTACTTAGGTATGTGGAGCCACACACCTCCACAGCCTCTAGGTCGTATTGCATGTCGGTAATTTGATCCAAGCAGACACAGTCTCTGGGCAACCATCGGTCACTGCATCATTATGCCTGACAGCAGATCCATGGCCTGATCTGTCTACGACACACACACACACACACATTGAATAATTTTCTCCTGGCAGTAATGACTGCAGTTTTGGATCCCTCCAAGCCTTACTCCAAGGAGCTGCATGTTGTCAGACGGTTGAACTTCAGTCTGTATGGGGCTGGTGGTGGAGAGGGATCAGAACCTGGACGTGCAAGCTCTCCTTTTTCGAGATGCCACTTCACGGCTCCGCGTGTTGCCCTGGCTCCTTTACGAGATGACGTCCCCCTGCTGGATCCATGCTGCGGTCAGCTGAACGCAGGAGCGAAGGTGGACCTGGGGGTGAAAGGTCGACAGAATTTCATAAGTTTCCCTCATGTGGCCTCTGCTCTGTGGGTCCCCCGAGGTCTCAGAGAGAGGCCCCAAACAGCCCCAAACTTCTCTGCTATTTGTGTAGACCTGAGCGAAGACAAGGCCTGGAACTCCAGGAGGATCTCTGATGCACTCTTGAGAGCAAGGCTCAATGGTAAATAACATTTACATTTTCTCCAAATAATACAATGAATATAAATACTTATATCAATCACTGAGAAAAATGTCTGGCAACAATGTCATTATAACCGTTTAATAAACAAATTTGTATTGTATTTTGGACACATTTAGACCAAATAAATAGATTAAGCAAGAAAGTAATGGGCAGATAGATCAGTATTATTTCAACTGATCAGTTTGACCCTAAACTGCACTGTTGTGCATCCGTGACACAAAAAACAGGAAATAAAAAAAACGAAATGTAATGACTAACAAAGGTCACTACGTATTGAAGTGATCATGGTGACAGATTAAGCAAATGTTATGTGTTACCCCTCCTGGTTTTTGGACAGCAGTGGTATCAGAGCATCCACATTATTTATGAGGTACATAGAATACTTGTGCTAAATATATCTTTATATCTTTATATGTTGTTGTCCTGGACACAACGTATTTAGAGAAATATTAGAGACTGCATGCAGAATATTGTTTTT
>JAOXYL010000039.1:4981207-4993774 GCA_028564955.1 Terapon puta | reverse complement strand
TTTACTGAGGGTGTAATGCTTTGTGTTCATTTGACGTTAACATTACAATAATCTTTATGAAAAAAAGAGAAGAAAGAAAATGAGATATTAAGAGTCTGGGGGAAATGCTAGTATCAGACTAGAAGTAGCAGCGAGGCCAGTCATTTTCAAACTCAGCTAGAGAGGAACAGGCTCCGCACTAATATGGTCACAGGAAATCACAGGCTGTAGGTGTGAATTTAAAGCGTGTCAGTCAAGTGTAATCTTCACATTGCTCCCGTCTCTCTCCGGGCCCTCAGGTGAGAAACGTCTGTCAGACCTCTCCTATGACGGAGGAGCAGCTGAGCTGATTCAGCCCCACGTCATCGATCAGGCCATTAACAGCGCCATCAGCTACCTGGGAGCCGAGTCGCTGCGGCCTCTGGTCCAGACCTCCCCGGCCTCCTCCTCTGACGTGGGCCTCGGCTCCATGTACCCCCTCCACAAGCCGCCGGCCGAGGGCCACGCGGGGACGGGCCTGTCAGCCAAAGACAGCGCCGCCGAGAACCTGCTGCTGCTCTCCAACTCCAAGTCTGCCTCCAGCGAGAAGGACGGCTCGCCCAGCCACAGCGGCCAGGACTCCACGGACACCGAGAGCAACAATGAGGATCGTCCGGGCGGGGCGGCCCCCGGCCTCATCTACCTGACCAACCACATCACCTCCGGCGTGAGGAACGGCGTGCTCCCTCTGGTGAAGGAGGAGCAGCAGAGGCAGTACGAGGCCATCCGGGCCAGCATGGAGATGGCCTCCGAGGGCTTCAAGGTGGTGACGGCGGACGGGGAGCAGGTGAGGGCCTACCGGTGCGAACACTGCCGCATTCTCTTCCTGGACCACGTCATGTACACCATTCACATGGGCTGCCATGGCTTCAGAGACCCCTTCGAGTGCAACCTCTGCGGTCACCGGAGTCAAGACCGATACGAGTTCTCCTCTCACATAACGCGAGGGGAGCATCGCTGCTGAGCCCGGCCGACCGGAGAACAACACGCTCTGTCACACAGACAAACGGGTGTGAGGATGGAAGACACGGAACACACACTCATTGACATGCACCTAAAATAAATGCATAGGAATTCAAAATGTAAAATACACTGTTGATGTCTGAAGGTTGTGTCTTTTTATACAATGTCTGCATGTTTGTTGAACACAAATATATGTCCTCAACTATTAAAAAAAACCATTTATCTTTTCAAAAGGACGACTTGCTCCTCTCTCTTTCAAAGAAACTAAATAATGTTCAGTGAAGACAACACAGTAGAGTTACTGTCACAGCTTTTCATTCATGTATTTACAGTTGCCTGTATATAAAATGTATAAATGTGTCTTTTCTTTCTTTTGGAAAACAAGGCAGCAACTTTTTTTTGGTCTAAAATAGGAAAGATCTCCACATTACCTGAACAAGTCTTTATCCTGAATTGTCTGAAATATCAGTTAATGATCTTCTTCTTCTGTTGTTTTTAGTGCAGGAAAACACATTTAATATTGGTATTAAATACAATCATTAGAAATATAACAATCAATGTAGAGAAAACCCACATTTCCCTCCAAAGTTTCAACCTGTTCTTGTATTTGTAACAACCTACATATTATTTATATCACATTTACACCTGTCTGTTTTTTGTATTTATTACAGTGATTGATGTTTGTCTGTAGAGTAGTTTAAAAAAGCTGCATCTCTTTCTGTCCAACTGTACTAAATGTGTTCGAGGTAAAAACATGACTGCTGCTGGAAGCTATTTTCAGTTTTATCGGAGGAAAATGTTATCTTGGCCTTTTGTTTTATACATGATGGCTACATATAGTTTCACTCATAAAATGAAAATGAACCATTTGAGGTTTGAAGGAGCTTTATGCTTGCAAAATATCAATAAAGGATATTTTATATATGCACAAAGAGTGGGGAAGTGTTTTGTTTTTTAGTGAATGAGTGTAGAAATAAAGGAAAAGCAGAATTTCTCATGTTTTATTTACAGTGTTTTATTCTATGAATCAACACAAACTGGACAATGAATTCTATTCTAATAATTTAAGGAAAATGCATATGTTTTTAATAGGGTCATTTTTCTTGACTAGACTATATTAACCAACATGTCAGAGAATATGGAAATGTGGACATTAAGCAGTTCAAAGTCTACCGTAGTCTGTCGAGGCTCAGGAAAATGATTCATGGACTTAATGCAAAGTTTCTCTGAATTTCACTGTATCATTTCACCTTCTGAAGAAGTATGGAGATTTCCTTTCACACTCTTGAACCTTCTGAAATAATTAAGTTTAGATGTCATTCAAGATGCTGCTCACGTCTACCTGTCAAGGTAGAGCCAAGACAGAGTGAATGACTGGCATTTAAGTGTAAAATAGAATAACACTGACTTTACAGTGAGAGGTGAATAAATAAACACTTCTCTACAAACTGTGGAATTAGTTTGTGTGGTTGCAGAGTGCTGTCTGGCTTATTTCCACTGAATAATGACTATTTTTATGTTTTTATAATAATAAAGGGAAATTTCTTTAATTTCCAACTTTAAAAAATTATTATACTGACTTATATACTGACATAATTTAGTCAGGATGTCAAACAGATGGAGAATACATGGCTAACACATCATGGTGGCATTTGTCTGCTCAGAGACCCTCGTGTTAAATTATGATATCAAGGGACTGCTGGTAGCATACGTAGCACACACACAAAAAGGGTGTGCGCACAGACAGACACACACACACACACACAGACACACACAGCATGTCAATATGTGCCGTGTCCAGGACCTGAGGAGTCCCGCTGAGGAGCGGCAGCAGCACAGAGCTGGGACGGAGAGGATCAGGCACTGGAGCAGAAGGCAGGGGCCGGGGCTCTGAGGGCCAGACCTGTCTGGAGAGGCTCAGCTGAGGCCGGCAGAGGAGCTCGGCGGCGTTGTGCGGCGACAGCCTCGTCCAGATGGTTGCTGTGTGATTTAGCAGAAACGGGAAGCAGCTGTGGCCAGCGCCGAGCCCCCCCACGCTTGACTGGGACCCAACAGGGGAGGGAGGGTATTTGCATGAGAGGGATAATCTGGCCAACCAACTATGGCCCTGCCAGAATCCCAAATCTCACTTCCTCTTTCAGCCAGCTGACTGAAATCCTCCTTTAAGAATCAGACTTAACCACTTCCAATTGTGCTATTAACAGGATCCAACAAGATGTTAGTATTTTTTTTTTCACACTTTACATGACTGTGTCCCATAATGGATGACTGTAACAGAATATTCTCTGCAAACTTTGTGAATTTGGTCACAGTCTCAACATGTGCTCAATTAAACTTCACCTATGATTGCTTCTCTTGACTTTTCGCTTCATGACAACTTCATATAGCTGTATTTTGAAAACAGATTTCATAATAAATTAGCAAGTGGGTCATTCTGTATTTGAGTGAGTACATAAATTAAAGGATCTTTACACAGTGGTGGAAAGTAATTATACACTCACTCAGTGGCTGCAGTGCAATTTTAACTTTACTTCAGTATATCTAAGACTACTTTATACTTTCACTCCACCACATTTCAGAGAGAAAGGCGGTTTTCTACTACACTGATTAAATATCAGATTTAAATTTTCTATTTAATCAAAGAGGATTGTTTTATAAAAGATTAAACCAGTGTTTCCCAATCTGTCTGGCATGTGACAACTCACAAAAAGTCAGTGTCTACTTGGGGCCCCTTGTCACGTTTCAGATGTGAGTTGTTAGCAGTTCCACTAAAGAGACATTTCCCCTCTAACTTCTCACATAGTTTCATTTGAACAGTTCAAATGGGTAAGACGATGAGATGATCCAATATTTCACAAAAGAGAAAAGGTTGGAGAAAAGAAAAAAAACAATAGGAAGTTAAAACAAGCTGAAATTAAAACAGCTACCAATACCCAAATGCACCAGCTTATGTAATATGTAACACTTTTTAACAAAAGGAGTATGTTTACTTCTGATACTTAAAATAAAAAATCCTTAAGATTTCAGTCAAGATTGGTTTATTGATAACACTGAATGTTTATATAAGAACAACATGTACAGTACAGAGGGCGCCTGCAACTTGTACGGGTGGTGTCGTTTGGAGTCTGCACAGCGGTGATCAAGAAAGAAACCGTGGTATGGAGGACCAGGCCACACACACCAACCTGATTTGATTGGGAATCAATTATTAAGGACTGTTCAGTAAAGGTAAGGTACATTTCCTCTTGATGTTCCAACTCTACTAAACAGACGTCTGCAAGTGCCCCTACGACTGCTTCACTTTTACTGACAGCTGTCAATCAAGCTAACTAGTCAAAATAAACTTACCAGAAAGTAGAACCCTTTGATTAGAACAATAGAAAATGATAGAGACCATCTTTGGGAAAATGTATTTTATGTGTTCTTTGATCTTTCGGTTTGGCCCCCCTGCTAACATGGAGGAGCAGGACTTATGACTAATATATAGTCCATGGTGGACGCCTGTGGGCCCTGGTGTCAACAGCAAGTGTGGTTTCAAAACTGCTAAACAGACTTTTGAAGCGCCTACTTTTTCGGAAATGCAACAAATAAGCGACAGGTGTGTCTATTTACAGTGCAGCCAAAGAAACATGTTTAAATTAGTGAATAATAACTGAAAGCACAATCTGATACACTGCACACGGCTTAAGTGGCTTTCTGAAATAAGATAAATATAAAACTGGATCACATGCTGTTTCTCGTGAACACTTTAAATCCAGTGCAGGCCAACAATACAAATGGATACACAGAGAAATAACTGTATATGCATTGAATAAAGCTATTAATCATAAATAATATCAAAATCAGGATTCAGGGGTAAAAAAAAAAACACCATTCCAAGTACCAGGTGATATTTTTATTTCTATTACAAAATGGTTTACTCCTAATCTGAATAATAAAGATAGGGGCTGTAAAATTACATTAATTTTTGATTGTTTTCAATAAATGTGTGTGTTTGTGTCCACATAACCCCAGATGTGACCACTGCTACATAGCTACAATCTCACACCATATGGCACCATTTTCAGTCCATACTCTGTGGATCCCACCAGCACCAGAGGAATTCTGTGCATCTGTCCCGGTCCAGCTGTGAGGAGTCCCCGTGTTCGGAGATGCCCGAGGGGGGAGGGGTGTGGTGCGCGGCTACCGTCACTGCTGGCTGATTCAACAAAGTTTCAATACAGTGGCCAAACACACACGTCTGAAATATTTATCAGGGACTTGACAAAAAGATGAAAAATGAATGAAAGTCTTTTTTCATGGTCTTCCAGATTTTCAAAGATTGTTTCATTAAATTTACATGAGCGACTCATTTCATGTGCGTACAATCTATAATGGTCCTCTTCAATAGCAGTGTATGAATGACCAGTAGGGCATTCAACTAAAAAACATATCAGCAGTGGTAAGAATCGCCATTAATGAGAGCTTCCAGTTTGTGATGGATTAGTTTCTACAGTTTTGAGGAAAGCAAGTGAACCAAGTCTTATTAATATTATTAATATCTTATTAATATAATTTACACATCTGTATATCTGCAGCAGCCATGAAGCCTGTGGATCAGGGCAAATACTTATTGCCGAATACAAGTGATGTATTGCAGTGAGAGATTTTCCTGTTGAGTCCACTGCTGTCTTAATCACTGACAGGAAGAGAGGCAAGGCAAAAGTTTTTGGGTTTTTTTTTTTTTTTAAACACCCAGGATACTCTCTGCGTTGCCCAACTTCCGTGGCTATGATTAGCACATCCAGCCTCAGGAACATTTCTGGACGAAACTTGAGGCGAAATGTTTAAGATGCGCAATCAATAACAAAGCGAGACGGGAAGGGGAACCAAGTGGGGAAATGCCACAACACACTGAAGATACATGGACCATTGTTTCAATTCTGAGAGATGAAAAAGTGCAGATTGGGGCAAAAATTAAATTTATTTGGGCAAAATAAAATGTTAGCAATGCAAAAAGAAAAAAAAAAGTCTTGACATACTGCATATGACGTTGGTGAATATGCTGAATGATCATCCTCAAACTACTAAAAAAAGGATGATAAATGCTATCAACGGATTTAAACAGAGACCACTTCTTCATCTGGAACACAGTTCAAATACAACACAACACTTCATCAATCCACCCCGCAACAGTAAAATGAATATCTGAACAAAAACGGTCCAACCATCACAAACTAATAATAATTGTAGTAATTTGTAAATGTTGTTACAACAGCCTGTAAAGCACTGGATATGCAAGGGTGGGCAAAACAACAAACAACACAATCTAAAACACATCTCTTAATTTAGAAAACTTTCTTTATGAAGCTTGTTATCTTTTTGTGTCATATTTATTAATCTTACTGTAAGGTTATGTTTAGCTAACTGGCTTAAGGACTAAAGTAATGATTTAGAATGCACACATATCTCCAGACATATTTATCTCTCCTTAGTTGAAAATAGCAGCCCTAACTTTTCACAGAGGTAGAGAATGATTAGTATGAGGAGCTTTATTTTAACGTCCACATCCAAAAGTCTTATTCCACTCTTCATACAGCTCCAGGTCTTTTGATGAGACGCTGGGTCGTACCGTCTTCAGGGCCTCTTGGAAATCGCTGTAGAGGATTGGCCGCACCTGATCTGCAGTGATGGTGGCGATGTCGCTGAGCTGGATGCTGCGGATGGGCCCGAGAGCTGCTTCTCTGCACAGCTGAGTCATATCGGCTCCTGAAAAGCCCTCGGTGGCCGTCACGATGCTCTCCAGCTCTTGGTCCCTCAGCTGGTTCTTCTCTCGAGCCATGAGGTTAGTTATGATCTGCCACCGGGCGGTCGCCTCAGGCAGGGGGATGTACAACCTCTTTGCCAGGCGCCGCCGGGCAGCCTCGTCGATCTCTTGCGGCCGGTTGGTGGCGCCCACCACCAGGATGCGGTCCTCGGCTGCTGTGGCTGCCCCGTCCAGCTGCACCAGGAACTCTGTCTTTATCCTGCGCGATGAGTCGTGCTCCCCGTCCGTTCGCTGGGACAACAGGGAGTCAATTTCGTCGATGAAAATGACAGCGGGCTGGTGGCAGCGGGCAATGGCAAACAGGGCTCGCACCATTTTCTCTCCTTCACCCACCCATTTGGATGTTAGTGACGAAGCGCTGATACTAAAGAAGGTGGCACCTGACTGACAAGCTATGCATTTTCCTATCAGAGTTTTTCCAGTACCTGGGGGCCCAAACAACAAGATGCCTTTGGGGGGACCACGGAGGCCAGTAAAGATGTCAGGTCGCAGCATGGGCCAAACCACGATCTCCTTTATGGTGGTCTTGGCAAACTCCAGGCCTGCTATGTCATCCCAGGCAATAGGAGGCCCGTGGTCCATGATCTCACTCATGATCAGCTCGATTATCTTTGGCTCAAAGTTTTTCAGACGCTCATCCAGGATCTGAGGTTCCTGATTAGAATTACAGCTCGCGCCACCTTCCTCCTCCTCCTGCCGTGGAAGAGGTGAGACAAATTTAGAAAATGCTCCTCGGGGCCTGTTGGCGCCCAGAGATTTCTTCACAGCTGGTGCCATCCCGCTGGCCGGACCTCTCTGAGGCTGATGAGAATGTTTTTTCTGCTGATCGACAATGAATTGCTCGCGAGCCGATTTAAAATTGCTTCCAGCTCGCTGGTCAGCACCCGCTTGACCTCTGTGCTGCCCTCTGCCACCATCCTCTCCATCTGGGTTGTAAAAATTCTTCCGCTTAGATGGGTTTGAAGTGGGGAAGAAGGTGGACTGATAGTTTTGTGCGCTCCCTGCGGGGCCAGGGTTTGCTTGTGGAGGAACTGATGGAGAATGACCAAACAGAGACTGTGGTCGGGCTGGAGGCCGAGAGACTGAATTTGGATTAGCAGGGATCCCTTCTGGGCCTCTCGATCTGTCTGACATAAAATTAGTGACAGAACTACTGGCAGTGTTGCAAACCTCTGTTTTAGGCTGTGGTGGTCCTGTAGGTTTGAACAATACACCCTCTGACCTGACGCCGGTAAAGGGAGCAGACAGGAAGCTGCTTCTGCTCTCTTGCCCCACAGACGTGTTGACATCTCCTGGGGCCACCACAGAGCCTCCTCCCCCTTTCCCTGCCTCAATCATCTTCTGCACGCAGGGCAGCTCCAGCACACTCTCCGCGGTCAGGGACGACTCCCATTTGTCGCTGTAGTTCCTCTGACTGCGGGCCAGGTGCAGTGCGCTCTCCGCATAGTTGTTCAGCCCCGTGCGGGGGTCATCCGAGTCCAGCACTGCGGCGTAGCGCTCCGAGTAGGTCCTGAGCAGGCTGGCCATGCCGGCCTGAGAGAGCTGGGAGCTTGCCCATGCATACTGAATGGAGAGGATGTGGGCCCGGTAGGCATCGGCCGTCTGTTCAGGTGTACAGTTGCCAGATGAAATGTCAAAGGACCTCCTCTGCCATTCGTCCAGGTGTGCGCCACTCATGCCTGGCCTGCTCCAGTCTGGTGAAGGAGAGGGGACAAGAGCAATTAAAAATACATGACCTCGGTAAAAGCCAAGGCACACATCAACCCCTGACCCACACACACAAAGAAGTTACATCTCATCACATTACATGAAGCGATCTGTAGGAGCACATGACTGATGTAATGGTGATATGTCATAAAGTTTGGGGACTGACAAGAGTTTTCAGAGCACACAAAACAAACAAACAAGCAAATAAACAAACAAAAAACACACCACCTTGCAATCGACAGTGTGAGTCGAGCTGTAAAATTTTCATAGAGACCCACCCCACCTGGGTAATGAATATCTTTGTATTTCTAAATTGTGATTTGTTACTCCACATTCCTGCACTCTTGATAAAACCTGAGGAAGCACAGGGAATAATACACAGCTGTCTTCACTAACCATAACTCAAATGTGTATTATCCTTAACTGCATGCAACCAGCCTAAATATCTGCTCACATAACAGTGCAGAATATAAAGCAGTGTGTCTTAACTTTACGTCGTCAGGCTCTGATTGAAAGGGAAACCGGGCTGAGCCTCCATGACTGCAGTAATAATAACTCTATGGAGCTGTGTACATCGAGTGTGCACAGACAACAACACACAACAGGCCACAACACTGAGGAGGAGCTGACACTTACTATGAGGAGTATCTTCTTATGATAAAATAATAATCAACAGTTGCTCGACAAGCTCAAGCTTCATAACGTTAACCTGTTTATACTTCTTTAACTCCTTGTCTAAACTAGTTGTTCCCGCCACGTTTGATGACACGACTTCCTGCCTCGTCCCAATTCGCTCTGTGGAAACTTAAATAACATTGGTGTCTGTGTCTTCTTTTCACCTTATGTAGACACCAAATTCTTCACCGTTTTGTCGATATCATGTTGGCAAAATACCAATGTAAGATGATAAGGTGTGAGCAGTGAAGAACAAAAATTTATCAAATATCTTGTGTGAAAATATGTGAACGGGACCCACAACTTGGGAGCGCTCCATTTATCCCCCAGGGTCGCCCAGAAACTAACCTCCGTCTTTTAATGGGTGATTTCCCTCCCTGTCCATTTATATGTTAAGCATCTTCATTAGTGACAGTTCGTTATAATCTGTGGGACTTTTTGAGCCGTAATTAGAGCTCTTTTCTTGCTTTATTTTTTTCAGAGTGTGGTTCACTTTCAACAAAAGTACGGTCATAACCACAAACTTGTGCCGAAGGTCTACGACGCCATCTTGTGGCTACGATACGGGAAACAAATCCAACTTTAAGGCTGTCGCTTTATCGTGGTGCATTCTGGGAAATGTAGGACAAATATCGTTGAAATTCACCGGGGACACTGGGTTTTGGCATAAATAGTTTTTTCTGGAAACAAAATCTACATGCAAATGTAATCTTGTGTTACGTCCATCTAGTTTCATTACATATAATAAAGGCGTAAATGTCGATTAGATGTGGTATCAGTCCAGACGTAAACTACACTAACCACAACCGCGGACCTTTTGTTTATGCCGTCGACAGTGGATGACAGCGGCCACAGGGATTAAAGCTACGCCGCTGCTGGGAAAAGAGGCTGCGTTTGTGATACCGTGTGGAGAACTAGCTAGTTAGAAAACATTTTACACTACTTCGTGTCTTTTAAGTCTTTGTCTTTGAGGTGGGATACCCTAAAAAAGTTCCCCGTTTCGCTGCTCACGGTGCTTTTAGTCCGTTAACCGTCGGGATGTGAACGTGAGTCCAGACGGGACGAGCTCAGCAGACAGTCAGTCAGTCAGTCACACCCTGGAGGTCTGAGGGAGCCCCCCTCTCTGCTGAGCAACACTGAACGGCTGCCCTTCACATGTTATGATGTTTTCTCTCCACACATGTTCGCCTCAGTCTTCTGAATAGGCAGCGGCACTGTGAGTTAAGTGGGAAGAAGTGTGGAGGGATATGACTGACTCATCATGGCCCGGACAGAGGAGATAACCCCGAACAGTCTGTCTGCTGCAGTGACGACCAGATAGCCTCACAGCTTAGATAGACATCCGAGGAGTTTACTCATTAAAAAAAAAAATTATTATCATCGTTATATCTTCCCTCTTGGCATTATGAGTTCCCCGATGTACACCTTTGTCACCCGCGACGACAACAGCACCGTTTATGCAGAAGTTTCCAAAATCCTCCTCTCGACCGGACAGTGGAAGAGGCTGAAAAGAGACAATCCCAGATTCAACCTGATGCTGGGTGAACGCAACAGACTGCCCTTCGGACGGCTGGGTAAATGATGTCATTTGTTCCTTGTTTCATGCTGTGCCGCTGCATTTGCTGTGCACCCGCCCAGCTGACCGTGCAGGCTGTGGAGGGGCTGTGCCTCTCGTGTGATGCATTTATTAATGTCCTCTCCTCCCGTGCAGGTCACGAACCAGGGCTGGTGCAGCTGGTGAACTACTACAGAGGAGCGGACAAGCTTTGCAGGAAGGCGTCCCTGGTCAAGTGTGTCTCTGCCTCGATAAATGATGAATCCGTCCTCGTGTCATCATCCACGTTACCTCTTTGCTTCACATGTAAATGAATTATTCAGTCGGGGGGTTTAGTTTAGTTGACCGTCTCCCTTCTCTCCCACTAGGCTGATAAAGACCAGCCCGGAGCTGTCCGACTCCTCTAACTGGTTCCCTGAATCCTACATCATCTACCCGACGAACCTCAACACCCCTGTGGCTCCAGCTACCAACGGCATCAGCCATCTGAAGAACAACCCCAAGACGGATGAGCGGGAAGTTTTCTTGGCGTCGTATCACTCTAAAAAAGAAAGCGGGGAAGGGACAGTGTGGATAGCCAAGTCTTCTGCTGGAGCTAAAGGTAAAATTTATTATCCATGTGTCATTGATTTAAATCCAGGATACGAGTAAGCCTGACTCAGATATTTCCCCTCAGTGTCTTTTTGATTTATATTAACTAGAGTGAAATAGTTCACACACTCTTTCTCAGCTGTTTATAAAAGCTTTGCTGTGCTCAAGGCAACAGTTCTCCCCTGATACAGTAAATCCACTTTGATGTGACTTGCTGCTTGTGTAGTTTACTGTTTTAAATTGTGGTTGTGGGAGATGCAGCTTAACATATTATTATATTGTTTTTTTTACTGCAACAGGTGCTGGTATTTTGATATCCCATGATGCCAATCAGCTGCTGGAGTACATTGATAATCAGGGACAGGTTCATGTTATTCAGAAGTACCTGGAGAAACCTCTGCTTCTCGAGCCGGGACATCGGAAGTTCGACATCAGGCAAGTCTCTTTATGTTTGACCCCCGCTGACAGAAAACATGCTGGACTTGTGACTGAGACTCTAATGGGTTATATTATGCTCTTGCTAGGAGCTGGGTGCTAGTGGACCATCAGTACAACATCTATTTATACCGGGAGGGTGTGCTGCGGACTTCCTCGGAGCCCTACAACAGCTCCGACCTCCAGGACATGACGAGCCATCTGACCAACCACTGCATCCAGAAGGAGCACTCCCAGAACTACGGCCGATATGAGGAGGGGAACGAGATGTTCTTTGATGAGTTCAGGCTGTACCTGCTGAACACTCACAATGTCACCCTGGAGAGCACCATATTACCTCAGATCAAGCAGATCATAAAGTAGGTCCTTTTCATTTTTGCTGCCGTTTTTAGTTTTGATTCTCTTTATTGGAAAAAAGCACAGCTTCTTCACGCTTACAGACATTGACAATCCGCAGAGGATGAGACCTTTTCACTTTGGTGATCCTCCGACTTTACCTCTAATACCACCGGGAGATTGACCTTTTTGTACATTTAAAGGTCATCGATTAATTAATGCCTGAAACGTTCCTGATGAAATGTAGTATGTGTTTTATTGCACATAGCATGAATGTATTTGTTATTAACATGCAGGTGATATGAAGTGGTTTGACTGTCTGGTTTCACAGGAGCTGTCTGTCATGCATTGAGCCCGCAATCAGCACCAAGCACCTGTCCTACCAGAGCTTCCAGCTTTTTGGATTCGATTTCATGGTGGATGAGAGCTTCAAAGTGTGGCTCATTGAGATCAATGGCGCTCCAGCCTGTGCACAGTCAGT
>JAOXYL010000039.1:4942452-4954009 GCA_028564955.1 Terapon puta | reverse complement strand
AGAGACTTTCTCACGTACCATTCATAAATCCTCCTGAATGTACTGTGCATGCATCATGCGTCTGAACAAACTGAGCCTGGGTGTCTGCAGGGAGGGAACATTACAACAGACTTTGTGAATTTAAATGACTTAATGTTACTCTTACGGCCACTCGAGCTAAAACGTGCACAAAGCTCTCGCAGACAATAAGCTTAAGACACAATAGCTGTTTTTTCCTCCTGGAAAAGCTGAAATGCTGGAGCACGGCAGAGATCATGTCCATGGGAGCCAATCCAAACACGAAGAGGAAGCATATGTTCCTCCAACTTGTAAAACTTATCTGAAGCTGTCAGTGCACATCAAAGCCCTGCTGAGACAGAAGTAATCCAGAGTGACAGGCTAGCCTCTCACCTCTCTGCCAGAGTACCAAAGCCATGACAGCACTTCTTTTTTTTTAATCTTAAGTCGAAGAAACAAAACAGCCCCACACAATCCTGGCAGTGCTTTGTACTCCTTGTTAGTGCCTTGGCAACCATGGCGCCCGGCATTAACACTGGGAGTGAATACATAGTGTGGAAACAAGGGAAAGCTACAGACGACTGCAAAAAAAGATGGAGCGGGTCTGCTTGGTGCCATAAACGCATGGTCCTAATCCCGTTTGAAGGCATCAGTAAAGGGTTCCCAGCAGATGAACCAGCATACGCCTGTCAGTCCAGACAAGACAGAGGGTCCAGCCAACGCTAGAATCTCATTAGAGTTCAGTCTGAGTTATTAGAGCATGTCTGTCTTTGTGCCGCTGACCGTTAGACACACCCAAACAGTGTCTGCGGACAGGCACCTACATACGTTTGACCTCAATTAGACCTGTCCACATTCGTGTTGTAGGTTCATAGACCATAATGATCATCACAGCACTTAGTATAATTAGCCCAAGACGTAAACATATTATAAGAAAGAACATGTAGGACAGCAAACAGGTTTTTGATAAGTTGTGTTTTAAATCATTGATTATGCAGAATTGAGTTTGTGATCAAACAAACAAAATTCAAAAGGGATGATTTTCTTCAAAAAAAAGGAAGAAAAGAGAAAAAGTGACAAAAGAGAAAAACACAAGCAGAAGACTGTATTTGTACAGCTGACTTAAAATGATGCTGAAAATGACTTAATTGATTTTATTTTAGATAGTGGAAAAAACACTATTTATTTTACATTCTTCTCTTGAATATCATTTCATACTGTCTATTCTATAATATTGTTTATGTTATATTTCATTTTCACCTCTGACTTGAAGTACTTGATCTACCAATATATTTTTTATTTATATTTTTGTGATATTTTTTTTCTCACTGTGTTTATAGTTTTTGTGCCAACATATCAAGACAAATTCTTTGTATGTGAAACTGTCTTGGCAATGAGCCTGTATCTGATTCTGAGTAAAATCATCTGCCTGCTGTTGCTGAAAATGAAGCTCATGAGAGCATGAAAGCCATAAAACCATAAAAACAAAACACAGTTTGCAGGGGGACTTCAGAGTCAGGTGATCATTCTTTATTGGTCTGTCACTACTAATAACTCTTGAACAGTCTGTGCAATTTAATGTTAACATTTTGGATTTTTTTTTAAATAAAAGAGGCCATAAAATGAATGCAGACTTTGCGAGCACAGCACACCACCACCGCTGATAAAATGGTTCACTGCTCACTCTCCCATGCCCCCGAAATCCTTTGCCGCTTTTCAGATTGATTGTCCAAGTGTGCCCGGACCCCCCGTGTCACCTTTATCCACAACATGTTGAGGAGCTGTGACATTCTGACAATGTTGTGGCAACATGATGAGAACGTCATGCTTGAAAGATCTGTCGCCGTGTGCGAGACCATTTCCTCCCAATACAACAGTTCACCGCCATGCTTTATGGGATATTTACTGGGATCTTTTTGTCGTATAGGAGCCAAATCACCACTATTCTTTTCTCACATTAACTCCCACGGCCATTTGGGGCCTCAAGTCCGGGTTTAACTCATCAGGTTTTGTAACTAAAAAGGAAAAAGAGATGGAATAAAAGGACTTCAACAATTGTTTCTGATAATTGCATCAGTGACGTTTGCTGCTAGAAAATGCCAACCTACGTCTAAAAATAACAGACCAGCACACGTTTAACAAGTTTTAACGCTGCACCTTGTACTTTTTATTTCAATGCCGGTGATTATATTTCACTATTCATCAAGGAAAGTGTGTCATCCAAAATAAACACACATCTACTTGCGTGACATCTATCTTGCACCACATGTGATAAAAATAAGAAGAAGAATAAAAAGAATGACACATTATGCTGGTCGGTTGACGAAAGCCTGATCATGCAGAACACACCCTCTCTAACAAGCGATAATAATGAATCTTATCTTGAGATGTGAACAACTGAAAGAGACTTTAGGATTCCTCGAAGGTAACAGCTTATTGCTACATTTGACAACAAATGTTTTTACACTTGAATGCAAGATTAAAATACTTATTCCTTACTTAGCAATACTTACTTACTATTTATTTGAATGGTATCCATTGATTAATTTATAGTGGTTTTTCTTGCCCAACAATTATAGCCTATAGTATCAGATACTGTCTGTTTCATGATGAACTTTCCTCTGTCCAGTACTCATCACACTTTTTTTTTTATCACATTAAGCAAATAAAAACATGTGTGTGTGCATGTGTCTGTGTGTGGCTGGTTACCTCAAATGATAAGATATGTTTTGCTGTGTTGCTCTTTCTGTATTCCTCCACCCTTCCTTCTCTCAATAGAATCAGATCCTCAGGGACTCTATTTCTGTGAGGGGTTTTTAGTCTTTGGAGGGGGGGGCGATGGGATGTGGGTGGAGAGGAAGTAGCTTGTTTCCACTGTATAGCAACATATTACACAGTGGTATTTATTTCTCTTTGTGAGACTTTTTTTTGGCACAAAGAACCAGCCATTTCTCAGTTTCATTCTTCTCAGCGATCATCTCCAAAGTATAAATTTACATGTTACTGTTATTTCTGCTGACTATTCACAGAATTTACACAAATTGATTAAATTAAAACACACAAGATGCGGAAGAAAACCTTTGGGCATTGGATAAGAATTATAAGATAAGATTACACCAGGTAGTCCTACACCACATTGAAATTTAAGAATGAAGGACGCCTGAGATAAAAACTGAGATATTTAATACAATTAATAGAAATTAAATCATCAAATTAAGTGAAATTAAATTAAGAAAATGTAAACATTGATTTTTTTCTGGTAATAATAATATATTGTTAAATAAACTACCTTGAAACTCCAAACATTTATGTTTGTTTATTTGGCTCTAAAATGATTTTTAAATCATGATTTCTAACAATGTTCTCAACCCGAGTTGATTCAATCATTCTGAGTAAATAATAAAAGAGGAGAAATTAAATTGTACCTTGTTATGTGACCTTGTCTGCCTCCGTGTGACACTATCTGATGGACTGTGCTGTATCAGCAACAACCACAGGCCCAAAGGAAATACCAATCCCCCTGTGAAACAATAAACTAAGAACATACAGTTCAGAGCCTGAATAGACTCATATGGGACTATAGGGCAGGGATCTCCTGCGGCTTCCTCCTGCAAGACTCATGGCCGCATAGTGCCCTCAATGACCACCCCACAACTGCATTTTGTACGAAGAGACATAAATGACCAAATTATATGTGAAAAAAATGGATTATGACTTTGAAAAAACTATTATACAATTAAAAAAATGCATATGCTTTAAAGGACAGCTAACTATTTTGCAAGTCATGCAACATGTTTTAGGTTGTCGTCTGTACTTAATGTGTGATTCCAGATGTCCACTAATTTCAGTTCATTTCTGTACAGAATGAAAATCTGTTTGCAGACTTGCGATAGTTATCTGAATTAAGTAATATTTCAGATGGTACATTTTCTGGACAATTTAACTTACTTGCAGAGGGGTTTGGAAAACTGAAATTATGATAATGATGCTATTTTGACAAAAATGAATGAAGAATTGATTGTGATAAATTTAACTATTCATGTAAGCTTCAACAGTCCTGTATTAAATTTTGATGTCATGTCATGTGGATAAATATGGGCAGTAAAAGATATCTGTAAAATTTTAAATTATACTACGTGCATTTGAAAATACTCCACCAAAACAAAGGTATATATTATTTGTAGTCAAGCTTCAGTAATGAAGCAAACATAAAATTAGTGTTTCTTGGATCACCTTCACCAATGCAATCATGTGTCTATGCAACATTATGATCTAACTGATGTTGAAGGCAAACATTTCAATTGTATTTCAATTTCAAATTTTAAACTAATGCAACAAAGAAAACAATTTCAAACATAGTCTTTTTCTATTCCAGTCTTACTTCCAACAGACTTTTGTCCAGAGTGTTCCAGTGCTGCAGAGCAGAGCAGCAGATCTCCTCAGAAACGATCAAAGGTGACCAGCTATTGACTGTAATGATTTCTTCTTCATCAAGACTCTGAAGATGTGCTGAAATAAAACAACCAGGATGAAGACAGTTCTCTTCCAGATTTGATGTCCGACAGAGAGAAACCTCGGGGGAGAGTAAGCACGCAGTCAGAAGAAGACCAAGAACGAGCAGAGGAGCCAGGAGAGGTGTCTGGAGAAAGCAGCTCTGAAGGAACAGCAGATGAAGTGTGAGTCGACCCTCTGATTACACTCCTTGTGATGATTTTCCTCTAAAAAACACAGCCCCTGTAACTGTAACATCCATATGGCGTACTGAATATAAAAAAGGAATAGCGGTTTACCTCCACCATCATGGAAACAAATGCGCTGCCTGCAACATTCACTTTCTTGGGCACGAGGATCGGATCATCCCACAGTTGTGGCTGGGCATTTTATACACCGTTTGTTTTCACATGACTGGCAAAATAAGTCACAGTTTAATGCTTCAGAGGACTGATGCTGGATTTGTTTGGGCTTTTCCAGCCATGAAGACACAAACATAAGACAACAATGTAATGTGATACAAAGACTGAGAGCTTTTATTTAACTGGCTCATCTATGTCCTCTCATTTCTGTACTTTTTCTTTCATATTAAGAGATTCTACTAAAACCACTACTTCTTATAAGTATTGTCAGTGTAACTTCTGTTTCAGCTTAAAGGGGAACTCCAGACGGATTACACATCAATGTCAGTCAACTTGGCATAAGAAAAATTACTCAGCCTGTGAAAACCTCTTTCAAACATCTGAGAAAATAACCCCTAATGATGCCATCGGGGTTATCTTTGATTTGGCTTGGATACATATTTATAACAGAAAACCTGTGCTATATGGGTATGGAGTTTGAGAGAACTCAATGCAAAGACGTTGCATTGTGGGAAATACAAAGTCATTGCAGTCAAGTCATTGTAGCACAAAGATCTACATGTTTAGATAGTTCAGGCTCTGCAGTTTGACCATCCTGTTTAAAATGTGACACTTCTGTGAGCCCCAGTTTGACAGAAGTACCAAATCGCAGAGGCACATCTTTAAAACAGTTTTTATCATATTTTGAAAAGTTCGTGGTTTTACCAAGTTTTTAATTAAGGCTGAGGTTTTCTTTTCACAGCACCTTGAAAGACAGACGGGTTGTATAATCTAAGAAGTTTTCCATCCTGAGATCATTTTAAAGTGTTGCCCCTGAGCTCTGCGCCGGGCTAATTACTGCTCATCACAGCTGCCTACTTTCTGTTTCTTCAAACGCTGCTGCGTCGGTTCAAGAGGTAGATGGGAGCTCTGCCTGGGACAAGACGCAGCGCCTCGCGTGACTTCCACCTCTGCAGGCTGCAGCCCATCGCGCATGACTGTCCGTCATCATTACTTTCTTGTAAAAACACCAAAGACAGGCGCGGGCAGGGGGTCGGCGAGGAGAGGCCTAGGTTCCCTTTGAGTGCTGCTTCACCTTTGACCTCTCACAGGGGGAAAGAGATAAACACAAGGAGGGAGACAACTAAGCTTCAGTGACTTTTAATGACAGACCTGGTTTGGGTTAGAATAGCAACCCCGCCGTCATGCAGAGAATAGATAAGATTGGGCCTCATCGAGCAGAGGAAGGAGAAGTAGCAGCTTCTAGTACTCTGTTTACCCCTGTGTTCATCTGTATGTGTGAGCACGGTGTGTTTTGCCTGTGAGATTGAATTTGCATTCACATGTCAATTTACCTCAGAGGTCACTTTTATTTTCCTGCAGGATCAATTATGAGCGCACCACTGCATATAGACACATTCACTGTGCAAAAATGTGTGTTCATCAATTGTTTTAATCTTAGTTCTTGATTAAACTTATCATCAACATTAATTTCCACATAATCCTCAGGTTTTTTCCTTTTAATCCAAAAAAACAAAACACCTCCGCCTTCATTAAAAGCTATTTACATTCTATTCAGTGGTTGTTTTCCATGGGCTTCTTGTCAGTCTCCTCAATTAGGCCAGTAAAAACAATGACTGATGACAACAGTTGCAAGGACAGAAGAGGGCATGGCTTTTTTAGTTGGCGTCGATTTGAAAAGCGCATTCATGCGGCTGAACACGTAATCAGCCTCCCATTCTTTCCAAAGAAGTACCAACAGTTCAACTGGACTCCACAAACCCCTGAAAAGGTTTTCCTCCAGTAAGACAAAAAAAATCCGGCATGCATGCCGATTCAGAATTCAGGGGGAAAATGCCCTTTTAGTGTGAGAATGGAGGGGAGACGCCTTCACGGGCTGCTGACTACGCTTTGGCAAGGGCCTCTATAGCACTTGGCCGGACAAAAAAAAGACCGTGGAGATAGAGGTACCTCAATGAGCGCTCAGTTAATCTGCAAGGTCATTAGGATACTTGAAGCACTCATTAGCATCATTCTCAGGAGCTTACATGGACGCAGCTTTTTTTTCTTTTTTTTTCAGCGTTGGTAGAGAAAAGAAAAATACAGGATTTGTGGACTTCTGGGAAATATTGGGGAGTGAGTGGGTGGGGGGAGTTGTTGTGGGGCAGTTTGACATTTGGAGTCACGGAGGTCATTCAGTCGTAATGAGGCGCTCGCGGTCGGACCAAAGTAAAAGAGTTTGCCCCGGCGCTCAACTCTCCCTGATTCACCGCCAAGCTAGATGACAGTTCGGTTTGGTGGTAGTCAGACCAATCACACGGCGGCAGGTTGATTCATCTCTAATGGAAACTAATTAACAAGACGGGGCCATACAGACAATCCTGACGTGTGTGTCGGTGCGTGTCTCTCTATTCCTGCATGTGTGTATGTGCTATTTGTGGACTTTTTTCTTGTGTGCTAAATGTTAGGGATGGTAAAGTGTAAGAGGTAGATAACATCAAAGAATGTAAAGACCTTATGCATAAAGATTTTATCCTTGAAGTACAGACTGCTGCAGTCGTGGGTCATCTTAGGTTGACTGCCACGCACCCAAGTCATGTTGCTTAGCAACAAGTTAAGGGACCTCTTATCTACTTTAAAGCAGCATTGTTTGTTTTTTTGCTTTTGGCCACTTGGGGACAGCAGAACAATCTGTGCAGATGACACTGACAAATTGTGAATGTAATGTAAACAAATGCTCACAGATCCAGCAGCTCTGTGTTACACCGTGTTCTCCAGATACTCACTAACTTTGTCTGTATGCTATTTAGTGCCGGGTGAGTGCCATACTGAAGGTTAATCAGAGATTTTTTTTCTTTTTTCTGCAGAAAAAAACAAAAGATCAGTTTATGGATTACATATATAAATTACAATTATGGATTAATTCATTGCAATTCCATTTTTTTCCCTTAAGCAATAGATTTTAATTTTATCAACTTATTAAACTAATAGAGGCTCACTTAAAGTGTTCAAAGTTCATTCAAAGTTTCATTTAAATGGAGAAAGTGATGCTATTTCGTCTTTTTGGCTTTACTTTTTTTTTGTCATAATTTCTTCAGTTGTAACATTTCTATTTGTCAAATGAAAGACATTGCCCACATGCAAATTTAGAGGTTTTCAAATCTTCTTGTTGTAATACGCACGTTTAAAAGATACATCAGGATCTACATAAAAAGCTTTACCAAGTCGAAGTGGGTTAGCAGCTAATACTGTTAGCCTAACCTGAAAGCACACGGAGGCAGGCCTGTGTTTAGTGAAGTTGTCAGAGGCTTCCCCTTCAGATGTCACCCCTATGATGGAGCACATGTGCGTGACTGCTCCGCACCTTTAGAATAGCCTTGGGCAGCCCCCTCTGTTCCTCTGTTTTCCCCAGGAGTTCACAGCATTGATTCAGGGAGTAAGATAAGCCCCGTAAGTGCTGTAAAAGGCGCGCAGCTCTTCCTAATTACAGACATAAATCAAAGTAATGGTCCGTTTCATTTATCATTCCTGTTTGAAGATGACGTAACTTCCTGATTTGGCTCGCTCTGATTTCCCCTCTACGAAACTATGCTCTGAATGTGAGAAATGTTGTTAGAATCAGACGTGATCGCTGCCCTGCCAGACTGGAACTTTACAATGTAACTGTACCTTTACCGTGTGAGCTAATCATCACCTGCACACACCTTCCTGAGCTCCTCCCTGACCTCCATGCTCACTCACACGCGATCGGCAATTGAGCTGTCAGTCAAGCGGGAAGGGAAACTGGTGTTGAAACTGAACTTGCTCGCAGTGTGGCTCTTTGGGGGGCCCAGGGCAGAAGCCACTGTGTGGGCCCGTCTCTCTGACAGGTCGCTCTGCAGCTAACTTCACCTCACTCCACCTTTGAGGGGGTGACCTAAACGGCTTGGCATCCAAACACAAACAAATGTGGGTTTTGAGGCTATATTTAGGAGTCCTGCATGGAAACAGAGTTTGTCCGTGACCGATTCTTTGACCCTGCACTGATACCGATAAACGTTAGCACCGTACAAATACAGTATATTTGATCCCGACCTACTGCAGTGATCGAATTGTTCAGCTTCACAGGTGCACAGCTGACAAGTAGTATAGGGGAAAAAACACAAACAAACATGAAGGAAAAAATACTTGAATTTAATAGGCCGATCACTGACTGATAAAGGCTGAAAAAGGATATGAAGTTTCAAAAGCAACTGTAATGAAGATTACAGGTTGTATTACTGTTATTATTTTAGGTGAAATTATTTTTATCAGTCTGGGATAAATCTGCTAGAATGATAAACATGAGTAGTTTTAAGCTGTTATAGGTTAAATCTGTGGAGTTAATTCATCGCCATCCAAGCACAAAGTATGTTCTCCTTAAACAAAGACTTACTAGGTAACAAAAGTCTAACTATGGGACGTTAAGGATCACTAGTTAGACCACACACACACACACACACACACACAGAGAGAGAGAGAGAGAGAGAGAGAGAGAGAGAGAGAAGAGAAAGACAGGCATTGTGTGCGGATCTGATAAATGCAGAGAAAAATAAAAAGCTTCCATCAGTAAATGCTCTATAGTCATTGTAAATCAGAATAATTTCAGTGAATACAGATGTACAAAAATGCAGTTTTGAGGTCACCTGACAGGATTTGTGCAAATCCAGGATACTTTTGAACATGTGGACTGAAAGGCAGGGGGGCCTGCTGGGGGTTGGTCTAATAACTGGGCCCTGCCAGTGAAGGAGATTGTTCATTTCGGGCTTGGATCCATTTACTCCTGTGATTAAGTGAGGCCGTCACCTTATGAGAGGTTCATCAAGAGAGGGACAACAGGACGGTGGTAAGTGCCTGCTTGCTTTTTGTTCACTTTGCCTAAATATACTATGTGATTTAAATAAAAGAAAAAAATCTTAATTTATCTTTTCTGATGATATAGCTATATTCAGATTTTAATTCTGTCTTTTATGAAATATTTGCTGCTACCACTGTTTCAAAGGCCAGTATTGGGACTGATCAGGCCCCAGGACAACCTGAAATAGACTTACACAGCATGAACACTAAAAACACTATAGAAATACTTGTTTCATAATTCATAATTTATAATTTAATTTATAATAATTTATAATTGGAATATTTTAAGAAGGCTAAGAAATCCAAATATTTTGTTAATAATGGCAGTCAATTTATAGATTTAATTATAGTTATAATTATAATAATAAGTTCTAAGTAAGTTATGATGAGATTTATTTTATGTCGCTGTCATTATGTATTTATTTATTTATTTATTTATTCATATTGAATGTATTCCTTTATGTTTTAAAGTTTTTTCTTGTGTGTGTGTTGAAAGTATCATACGTTACATTTATATATTTATCACCAAAGCTCACACTCCTCACGTGGGTTCACTAAAAGCAGAGGGCGCAGCTCGGAGGGTCAGAGGACGTCACCGGGCTGATCTGAGCCGCTGTCCGCGGTGCTGAAGCTGGATCCCCGAATCAGACCACCGCCAGACCAGAGCCGAGCCGGAGGGCCCGGGCAGGGGACAGACGGACAGAGGGACAGACGGACAGAGGGACACACACCGACTCTCTGCTGCCCGGGCGGAAAACAAAAAGGGGGCAGCAGGAAGCAGACACCGGTCAGTGTCCTGTGAACACGGCGGGTCCGAGGCTGCGGGTCTGTGCGGGTCTCTGAGGGTCCACCACAGAGCAGACAGGACGGAAATATTCATGATCAGCATCCAGTCTCCACAGGCTGTGACGCATCTAGATCTTTATCTACCTTCATCACACTTTGAGGGCCCTCCACTCAGACAGAGGGATAGAGATGCTGTGATGCTCTGTTAATTAGAGGAGTTAATGAGTGAGTCCGCGGGGCGACCTCCTCCTGGCGGCTCGGTGGGAAAACGCACCTTCGGCCGCGGTGTGGGTGAAACGTCCCATCAAACCCCGCGCGCAGACGGGCCCGTAACGCACCGCCGAGGGTGTGATTAGGATCCTTCTTTTTTTAACCCCAGCAGATCAGGAGGTGCGGGTTTATTTCTGTTACATGCAACAACACAACACAAAAAAAAAGAAAAAGAAAAGAAAAAGCAATAGGCAGAGATTCAGTACTAGTCTAAACGAAGTGATTATTACACGCACGCACACGCGCGCGCACACACACACACGCACGCACGCACACGCAGGGTGAGTCACTGAGAAAAAATGTGTGAAAATAAAGATATGAAAAAAAAGTGTAATTATGTCTTTAATTTGCCACCTTAATCGTCTGGTTGAGCCGCGTTAGGGCTGAAAGAGATGCGTCGTCACGCCTACGTCAAAGCCGCCGTCATAATTGGAGGTTTACATTGGATGTGAGCGGAGTCATTTATTGTAAACAGTCTGAACTCCGCTGACTTGTGTCGGGTATTACCTCCCCTCAGGCAAGCGCGCACGTTGTTACAAGCGCCCTGACTGAGAGCTTCGCTTTCCAACAGCTGAGGGAGCAACAAAAAGCACCAATGTACACATGTTGATGACAAGAAAGAGATAAATGAACAACAACAACGACAACAATGATGATGATAATAATAATAATAATAATAATAATAATAATAATAATAACTTATTGTTGTTGATATTTATCATTATTATTGCTATACATGTTTGTTTTAACAGTTTTAATACTGAAAATATATTACCACCACCACTATAACAACAACA
>JAOXYL010000039.1:4897074-4925548 GCA_028564955.1 Terapon puta | reverse complement strand
ACCGTGTAAACTGCAGATACAACAGAGCAGGTTTTTCAGACTGTTCCCCTCCCTCTTCCTGCTAAGCTGTCACTCAGGCATGTCTGAATAATGTGCAGGTCAACAGAGTTTACCCGTTACAGTTTGTTGATATCCTTCCTCCACAATTTCCACAGATTTAAGACAGATAAAATACTATTAAAATCCATTTGATATGATGAGTAACTGTAAAATTCCCTGAAACTGAAAACACTTTCAGAATGAAGATTTTTGGTTAGCGTCCAACAACACGAGCCCTGCGAGGATTTTGTCTAGTGTTGCTGTGTGATACAGTGAAGACTAAAAAAGAGTCAGTAGGTCTTGCTTTGGTTATTGTAACACATGAAGAGCAGACTGAAGCTGCAAACAAATCTGGTACAGAATAAACTCAGCACGACAATTATTGTGTTAGTTGCAGTGCATCCAACAACAGGTCCCTTCATGCAGGGCCAGACGAGGACACTGTGGTTTCATCTTTCAGCTTGGGTCAAGAAGACTGAGAAATCCAGCAGACTGTAGTTCTACTACTACTGTTTATGTGTGGGTGATAAACGTTAAAAAGTCTAAAACGTACAAGACATTTTGGGATTGGAGTAATGACAGATTTTGTTGCAGGAGTGTTTTTTATTTGTTTCTTTTTTTATTTTCAAAGGTGAAAAAAGTTTAAAAAAGATGTTTTTTGATCTTTCATCTTTAGAAATAAAAAATAAATACATATAACATTCAACTAACTTAGGCAAATTAGGGTTGATGGCAATGGAAAAGTTCAAAAAGCCGTCCATTCACTTGGGCTGTGTAAAGTTTTCTCTATAAGTAGTTTCAGTGGCAGAGCAGGAACCAACTGGCAGCGCGACTAAACAACATCTGCCAAATTGTGACGAGCTGGGCGGCATTCAGGAAAACAGGTGACAAGTTTTCTCACGGCATCGGTACACTAAGTAAACAGTTACCTCAGACATAAACTTCCTTGCAACACTGCCTGGCACCTTCCCCAGTCCCTGCCTCCTCCCTTCTCAAAGTGCGGCTTTACCTACTTTGGCCTGTCCATTCAATTTAGGCAGCGTTTCTGCTCTGTTTAAGAATCTTACAAATTCCATTAGTGGATATAGGATTAAGCATTAAGCTTTTTTAAAGCTGTTGCTCTTAATTAACTAAACAAACACGGCCTTCTATTTCACTTGACGTCTCGAGTGCTCCGGTATGTGCATGAGCTAATGCTAATTATTCCCTAACGAACAGAGCAAACAGGCCTGCTGGCTCGGCAGCCAGTTTGGATCTGTTTTCCATGAGAGAACTTATATGCGTGTATACACAAAGTAACCACATGAGCTCAATTATACTGGACACTGATTCAGGGAATGTAATTATTGGTAACAAATACTCACTCTGGGGAAAGTATTAGTATTATGTAAACAGGCAAACACAGCACATTGTTTACTGTATGGACTTCATATGTGTTCAGTGCTCAACGTTGAACATGATTCCTTTCGCTGCAGTTGCATCTGTGGACTTTGCAGTTGTTTTCAAACACCAGAAAGCTGAACTCAGAGTTGCATCTGGTGCAATCTTCATCTCTCTATCCCAGCCATGGATTGCACGTGTGATCAGCAGTCAAGTTTTGACATGAGCAGTGTTTCAGATGAGGAATGCACCACTGGGGCCTGCACAAAAACAAATGGGACTCATGCCATCAGGCCCACTTTGCTCAACTAATTAAAAGCAAGGGGATTTTTCCCTGAGTCACAGAGCAACCGGGGTGGCATACAATGGGAAAAGAGGTTCTCCTGATTTCCTCTGTCTAAAATCACCTACGGCAACAAAATTCCCCTCAACTTCTTATACGAAGGACCGGTCGGAAAGATATTTATTAGCCATTCTGAACTGTCCACTTGTTCAACAGGAGACCACAGCCACTGTACATGAAATGCAGACAAATGGATCAAGTTGAGCTGGAAACAAATCCACAATGCTTTGGCGCCACATGTATCACCAGCCTAGCTCCAACAAGTCAGTATGTACAGCCGTAAATATGGACAGCTTATGTTGTGAAGCAACACCTACACACAGGAACAGCAACTGTAATAACAGAGGGCCATTTATCACAGGAGTTATTCCACTGTCAGTCTATTGGAGCAAAACTTAACCCACTGCAGGAAGTGTTTACATTCCTCCGACTGGATGTGATGCTATCGAGTGGCTGAGGGGTGATCTTCAGGAAGGAGATGTTTGGAAGGTACGCTGCTATTATCTCATAAACATCCACGTCTGCAAAACATGCAGCAATACTTCGTTGGACAGCAGTATTCCCCTCTTTCATTTGACAAAATATGCACTTTTCTTTGCATATCCCAGTCCACTTTGGTTCAGTCCATAGAGTAAATTAAGGTAATTCACGTTAAGTCACCCTGTCCTTTCCCCCTGTGGCTTTTCTGAGATGTTCCTCTGGATTAGTTCAAATTACATTTGCTAAACTGCCCAAAGAGATGCATAAGTCAAACCATTCATTGTTCAGACACGGAGGAACAGCTGCTTTAGGCCAATGCATCACTCAAAAGCACAGGGCCCCCTGCACCTATCATCTGGGGAAAGTACCTGTGTTTTTGCTTTCATTCTGTCACACTGCCTTGACTGAGAAAGGTGAAGTGAATTAGAATTTATCTATAGGTGATTCATAAAATGGGGCTCAGTGACAGTAAGTCACGTACTGTCAAACTGTATCCTCATGTAGCCTTGATGATTTGATTTATTTGATGGATTTTAAACTTCACTGAACAGAACAGCACGTAGGTTTTAAATGATGACAAGTGGAAAGAGGGAAACTACTCAAACCTACCACTGGTGACTTTCAGCACATGTGGGGTTCAGGCTCACAGCCTCCTCGCCAATCGCCTTTCCTGAGAGGAAATAAAAGATAAACAACAGATAATGATGCTCCACTGAGACACATTAAACACATGCACTTCACCCCGGATATTCTTGTTCACACAACAAAAGAAGAAAGAGTGGATTAGCGGAGTCAAGGGGTGTGTTGACTGAGAAAACACAATAGGATATCCATAAATCAAGATGCATAACCAGGTGCTGGATTAAAGCAATAAAAACAGAAGTGATATGAAACACAATCCAAGAAGAGAGCTCAGTTTAAATCCTTCATCACTCAGTGGAAAGTGTCTCATTCCATCTGCTCTATTATTATCTGCATGAATGTTAAATATGATGGCCTGTTGCTTTAAATATCCGCGTCTCTAACGCTGTCAAATGCTTTGACACAGGTGTCTCTGCAAGAAGCACCTGACCAACTCTGATTAGAGGCACATTGATGAGGAAGGATTACAGAGAAACAGGTCAATCCAGTCTGAACTTCGGCAGAATCACAAAACAGCCTCTGTTTGAGAAGAAAAAGTATTACGGTCCTCTGTGCAATGTCTTAGAGTGTAACACAAGACAGGCACGGAAGGTCCTTGTGCCCTGCTTTTAAAGAGCCTGAGGTGGCAAAAAAGTTGTCAACAGGAAGTTGACTTTAAAAAATGAAAGGTGCCGTCTCTGTTGAGTGTATAACATATTTGCAGTATGGTTACATCAGACATTCAACTTCAAAGTGACAGTTCAGGATGCAATAAGGAAAAAAGATTATTAATCATGATGTGACTATCATGATGAAAAATCTGCCAACTGAAGACTTAACCTTTGACTTGATGATAAATGTCAGTGTCTAGGACCAATATTCAACACAACATCTAGCTGCTTGTGTTTAGTATGACATAATAGCATCAATGAGTTATACCCTACTACACTTGAAGCTAACCCTGTCTGGTCCATTGTAGGCTGTTACCACAGATGATTTGTTTGTCAATCCATTGCAGGCCAACACTGACATTTATGGTTTGGACAGTATAACGGTCGGCATTACCAGCTTCTGCATGGGTCTTCTTCTCCTCCAGGCTGGAGCTGACATCATGAACATCACAGTAAGCTCGGATTAGCCGCCAAAGAAATGTTGAGGTCTGTCCAAACTACAGCGGCACAAATCAAAACGTTAACATGCTCCGTTCTATGTGACCAACAGGATATCTAACATTTATCAACTGAATGTGAGCAGGGGATTATGAACCACTTCAACACACCTCCTCTCTCTGCTCCAAGAGGATGCTGAGACTTTCCCTTTTGTCAGATTCAGAGCCGTGATGCAGACGGTCGATCCTCTCCAGCAGGAGAGACAACTTGTCTGCTGGTTGCTCATCATCCCCCTGCTCTGCATCATTTGACTCTTCCTCCTCGGAGTCGGTCAGTGCAGTCATATACCTGGAAGCACAAACAAACACAAGACAAGGTGTTAGTAAAATAAAAGGTGCAGCTTCGGTTTGCCATCGGCATGCGCAATTAAACTTTACTGATGTGCATTAGAAAGCTGAGATGAATATCTGGGTGGTTCCAATCACCAGGCCAGACTGACTCCATCCTGCCATCAGCAAAGATGCACAATTTGGCCTCAGGAAGAATCAATAAACAGCCTAAATGCTGCCAGTTTCGGTGAGTTATGGGACGATGGCCTGCATCCAGTAATTCAATGTAAAACCATCTTCTGCGTGTGAGGTGGAACGAAAACACCTCCGCTTTTCAGATCAATCACTCTCCCGTCTTAACGAGCATTTTTACAATCACTTTTCTGCCAGGCGCTGATTATACAGGATCAATCTTCGCTGCCTGTTTACACACAAATGACACCGGGTTTGTTTACATAAGAAGGTCACTTAACTGTTTATAAGCACTAGCTGTTAAGGAACTCTTGACGTCTTAACGTGTAGCTGAAGGCTTTTCAACGAACACAGGCAGACTTGTTTGTCAGGGTGAGGCACGCAACACTCGCACTCGATGTTTTATGGTGGCCTTTCAACTACTCAAAGTAAGTACAAACACCCTAAGCTAACACTTAAGGAGCAGAAAGCAGTAAAAAAAATAGCTATATTAACAGCACAGGTAAAATTGAAAGACACAGATGAGGGTGAAAATATGAAAAGCCTCTATTAAGTGTTGGCAGCGGCTGCATGTGCGTCATTGGTGGTTTAGGGAATATTTTGGGCTCCGAGCCACAGTTGTGGAGGGATGTGTCGGAGCGGGCCTCAGACAGAAAGGCCACAGACCCAACAGGTGCCTCGCGCTGGAGGCTGCTTCCCAACTCCACCTCACGGCACACACCTTCAATCCCGAGTGCTGTGATTACAGGAGTAATATGAGGGCATGAGACTAAGGCATCAGGGCCGTCAGCGGCACCAATGAGGCCTGCGATGGCGTGCTGGATGCTTTAAAGTGGTGGTATTCAATGTTTTTAATATAAATAATGGATCGCGTGGCTAAGTGTGTCAAAGATCTGACTCATAGTGAGAAACCCACCCAACTGACTAAAAGCTACACTTCTCCTCAGCTCTACAGAGTGATGATGGATTCATAGGCCACAGCTTCGTAGAGCGGGACACAAACATTCAACTGTTCACATATATGTTAATTGAACTCAATGTTCGATTTCAGGATTTGGATATTCGTTCTATTAATGAGAGTCTGATAGAAGCATTTGCCCCAAGTTGAAGGATTTCGAGATGGTTAGTGATAAAAAGTGAGAACTCTCTGATCAATAGGATTATACTTCTTTCAAATCCAGGAGTGAGTGATGGAGAATCACTGTAGCTGTAAAAAAAACTAGACTTGGCAGCACCTTTACTTTAATCTCCATCTGTATTTATACTGTAATTTTCTGATAGTGCCCTAAAGCCTTTCGACAATCCCCCTCTCTGCACTAACCCCTGAGCAAACCCTAAAACCTTCAAGTAAATCTCAAACCATTTAATGGCCAATACACCTCAGCTTAGTAAAAAATCTGAAAGGGTGAGCTCTTGTGTTTACTCTGACTATCATGGTCTTCCTTTTTTGTCTGCACGCACCCTGTTATAAAGCAGCACCTTGCAGCAAACCGGCCTGGCTTTTAACTCCAGCAAGACGGTCCCATTATTGGACTTGTGTCATTCATTCATTCCCTAATTCATTCATCCTTTTGTCCTTTTATTCATTCAGCAGTCCGTCTTCCCTCCCTCCCTACAGTTATTTACTCAGTGGAGCTGGAGAGACAGGCAGCAGAGTACTGAGTGATCAGCGCATTCCTGTCACGCCATTCCACGGCTCATGAATCACTTGAGTTGAAAGAAAAAAGAAGCTGGGGATCTATTTGTATTACTGTGTGCGTTTATGTAGTGCATATATGTTTGTGCAGGAACCATTATTATACTTGTAGTGTTACTTGCATCTGAAAGAGCGAGTCCAAATATTGTCATTAGCGTTTCAACACTTACAAGGTACACAATATACCAGCAGCCATTCCTATGACTCACACATGACAAGAAATATTATTTTCTGCAGGCACATTCAGTTTGTAAGAGGAGAAATGAAAACATTTAATACTTGCACTTAAGTGTAAAAAAATATGAGGGAAAGTGTTTGATTGTGATGCACATGGAAGCAGTGAGGGCTCATGAGGAAGAGACAGACGGGGCAATGATTTGTGCCAATAGTCAAGACGCAAATTTAGTCAAAGAAGTAACGATTGAGACATTACATTATTGAAGGAGTGGTCAGAGCATTTACTATTGATTTGTCAGACAAACTGATCATTCTGATCGTCAGAAAAAAATTAAAATTACAGTTTCAGGAATGTAAGAAGCTGCATACTGTTATCTATTTCCATTATCTACTTGTCTGTCAATTACTTAAAAGTGTAAAATGCCTCACAACTTCCTAGAGACCCATGTGAAGCTTTTTACAAGCAGAGCTCTAGGCAATGATGGGCATTAAATGCTAGTTTAAATCGATATCAATATAATAGTTAGATGAAGCATTTAAGTCTATGGGTGGACATTGTCATTATATCAAGACAGTGCCAGAATCATTAAATCTGTCACTTGTATGAAACTCAGCCAACTGCAACATTTGGTTTTATGTTCCACACTGTATTTAGTAACAACAAACACTATAATACCTCTGCCCACGTCGTGTTCAACCTGTTAACACTCTGTGTACTCTGTGTAAAGTTTAAAACTGGAGAGCTCTAACTTTCATTTTCAACAGGCCGTGAGATCAACTCCTCAGTATACAGACCCCAAAGGGCAACGAAGGGATCTCTCAGTAGAGCTTAGCAATGGTAGTCTCCGCGGTTACACGGTTCAAAACAAACCTAAGTTACCATCCCAACATCATCGGACCTTGGAACACGCAGGCCAGCTTATTCAGTCCGTGTAGCTGTGGTGACAGGACCATTGAAAGCCTGCTCTGTAACAATGAATGACTGAGTGGAGTTCAGTTTTCTCTCCCCACGAAAGGCTTGGCAGGGATTCATTCTTTGGGTGTTAACGCCCACTTTCTCACTAATCAACATCACAGGGTTTCTAACTATGCCACCCTTTGTTGTGGTAAATAAATCAGGAAGAAGGTGTGGGTAAAAAAAAAAAAACCTGTCATTCATTTGTTACAGACACATGATAACACTACTATGTTTTGATGAATGCAATAATTCACGCTCACGTCAGCACGCTACTGTCATTTCCACTGGGCAACCAAAAATAGCATACCCGTAACAATGTTGTAACACTTTGGTCCTAAAATAGTACGAGGAAGTTTGGAAACTGGGCTGTGTACACAACTGCATACAAATGATGTTTGGCTTGTAATTTTGCCAAAGAGCAAAAAGGCACAGAGGAACATCAGGTGAGAAAAAACACACCTGCACAGGAGGTGGGCTGACCAGGGAATGAAAGAAGTATAAAACACAGAGTCACAGTTGTTCAAAGTGACCTGACGAAAAATGTTCCCCTGTAATAACGATAATAACAGCTTTGTCACGATTTGGACAAGCATCCAAGGAAACTAAATAGTTCATATCATTGATGCTGGTGGAAAAATACTTTGTGAGCAGGAACCACAAATCTGTTGACTGGGACCCACATGTTAAAATACTCCATCGATCTTGAACAAACTACAGTTTATTAAAATTCTCTGTGGGTTCACAGTTTGCAAAGAGTGACCCATTCACATGAGCAGTCATGCCTTCCGTTGTTAATATAAAATTGTCATGGTTATAGAAGGACAGAAAAGCCGATGTTAATTATTAAAGGAAGCCTGAATGACAGACAAGGGTCAACCTAAATGCACAGCAGCCAGGTGAGCATGTCTGCCCCTTTGCACTGTAAACATTGTAAATGTGTTTCTGTGGTTAAAGTCTTTCATTAAAGTATGAATCTGAGGATACAGATGTGGAGGTGTTAGACACGGACAGCTGCAGAGCAACACGTACCATGACGTCACAGGGAAGTCAGAGTAAAGCTTTTAATCACAAAGCAGACAATGAGCGCCCTTCTCTCTTTCTAAACATTTCTGTGTGTTGATCAGGCTTGCCCGTCACTAAACAAAACTCCTGCTTAATTCTGCTTAAATCAACAACTATCCAATATCATAAATGCTATTTTTTTGGAAAAGGAAAAAAGAAGTGGTAATGTCCTTGAGCTACACTGATGTGATGTGAATAAACTCAGTGGGAACTGTTCAAGGAATTACAAGTTCCTACAAGACACTTCTAAATGAGGCCTCTGACAGCTTGGCACACAGACGGGGTGATTGATGGGTCTCCTTACCTGCACAGAGGTAGCTCTGAGGAAGCCGTTGTGACACAGAGAGTGAACAGAATAAACAGCTGGCACTTTCAACCTTTCCGTGGCTGGGCCTACACATTCCCCCGTTTTGATCGGCTCTGCCCTGCTCCGCAATTTTTGCCATTATATCTCGCAAATTGTTCTGTTATTTGCAAACGTTTCTGCAGAAACAATATGCATTACTGCACAGACTGAGGCTGCAGCTCGAATGTCTGATCAGACAATGTGCCAACACCGGTCACACTTGTAATCTCTGAAAACATACAAACATGATTTGTAAAAATGGTCATTTATATATTGTCTTCAATCAATCAAGTGCAATTGAGCATCAAGAAAAAAACATTTCAGCATAATGATCAGAAAACCATTAAGGCTTCAAAGGCAGTCAGCTCCAGAGGGGAATAAACAAAAAGCCTTTGCCTGTTTGTGATGTGCATCGATCGTGTTCTGCAGCAGAGCTTGGGGGATTGTTGCTCATACTTGCATGATGCCCCCTGTTGGAAATCTGCTGCCCCACTAAGGCTCCCATGCACTAATCTAGCTCACTTTAAATATATTCTAAAGGACCAAACGTGCAATGACTGTTATCCAACTTAACATCACAGCTCTTAGGGGATACTGTGTGTAGACACTGTGCACCAAAACACTTGCCTTTAAATGCATGTGAGGATTAGGGGTGTAATTTGCCCCTCTGGGGGAACGCTACACGTTCCCTAAAGGGCTGAAATTTCTTTCCCACTATCCCCCACACCCTCTGCTCTTACAAATAACAGAGCGGCAGGGAGGGCTCTTTAATTATGGGAGGTGTGTACGTGATGTGATTCCTTTTACAGCATAATAACCCGGGCTGTAATTAAAAGCATTTGATGAGGCCGACGACTGTCACTCAAAACCTGTGAACCGCATCTGCTAGAGGGCAGTCTTACACTTCAATCTGCTCCTGCAGCCAATGAGGAGGGCCAAGGTAACATAAGTAGAGGCAGAATAATCTCAAATGTTTATCCATAAGGAAACGATATCGGTACTTTTCATGTCTGGTTCTGTGTCAGTACGCACGCATTTTGCAGAGTAAATTGCCCTGAAAAAGTTTGCAATTCATCTTTTCTAACAGCAAATGTTTACGGACACATGTATCTGGTTGGATCTCAATTATCTCAGATATCATTGTATATCAGCTGACGTCAGCTCGACCCAACCTTTGCATGGAATGTGATTCTTAGAGGACCCAGACAGTAAAAAACAACACCGGTTAATTATCCCGCGAAGAGTGGTGGTTCAGTTGGCCCGCTTTGTGTTGTTATTGTTAAAAAACTTGCTCCAAGGCAACTGATTAATCATTGCAAGGACAGTAACAGGGATGAGGAGGAGCCGTACAGCTGTGATCTAAGGCTCGCTGCACACCTAAAAAACTGTGTGGTTTGGATGTAAGAGCAGATGCACTCTATGTTGTGACGTCTTCTTGGCACTTCATATTATCTACTTCCTACACAAAGGAAGCATAAGTCAATCCAGGTTAAGTGGGCAAGCAACAGAAGAAATCCAAGTCCTCGCAGAAGATGTACTCGCGCTACAATATTTCGTTTTCTAACGAATAAAGACTTAATTATAATCATTTAACAGTTGGCATTTGTTTTCATGAGCTGAGATTTAAAATGATAGTCCATTCAAAAGACACACATCTGTTGTTTATGTTATCTAAAGCTGGCATGAGTTCAAGGCATTTGGCTGAGGATGGAGGTGGTTGACTGGGCATGTGGTACTTGATTAGTCTGCTGTTCTCTGTAGCACCGGAGGCAAATGTACATACTGTCATGACTATAATTTAGCACATAAAATGAGCACGCAAGTTTAACAGGTAAAGTAAGAGGCCCCCTAGTCTTTTGATTCACGTACTGATCAGCAGATAAGACTGTTAAAGTAAAAATCAAATTTACAGTTTGCCACCCGAGTTGAGATGTTTTGCTTACTCATCTGTTTTATCTGCTGAAATCATTTACTTTAAGACAGTCATGCAGGATGAAACAATATGACTGAAGCTGACACTGATAATTCACATTGAATTTCTGTAACCACAATGTTAGGATATTTACAGCTAATTAAAAACCTTTTGCATCAGATGTGCCTGCACATGCGCAGCAGCTGAATGAACAGTGGAGTCTGCTGGACAGATGATGTAATGAAAACACTGATTCTATGGCATGAAATGTTTCTGCACATTTAATATCACTCAGTATCAGCTACCACATGCACATGGAAAGTTCACTGGTTAAACAGACCCTAAACTTTTATCTTAGAATTAAAATAAATCTATTTGATGCTTTTTTTACACTGAACACAGATAATGTGCACAAGGTCCAGAGGCAAGCTGATTAAGAGATTACTGAAGAATGTCAAAACATAGGACGTACATGGGACCAGAGCATAGGACAGGGATACACAGTGATTCATTAATGAATCACTTCAAAGAGCACAGAAGCGGCTGAGTCTGAGATTTAATCCCATTTTAGCCAGCCTGAATCCAATATCGATTCTGTTTGCTGAATGAGATTTCACAGTTAAATCTACTTATCAGATCAGAATCCATTCAGGTCCTTTACTGATTCATTCAGGTTTAACAGTTCTTTCCTCAGGCTGTGATACATCACCAGTATCAACTGTTTTTTTTGTTTGTTCTAAATTGATATGTTATCAATGGAGGCTCCAGAACCTGATGTGAAACAGTGAACTGAATCTTTTATTCGTAAAGATGTATCACTCTGTTTGTGTTGTGGGAACCACAAAAACACCATCCACAATCCACTTGCAATTATCAAGTGTCATTACAGAGTGGAGGTTCATCCCTCTGTCTGAGAGCTGATGTCAGCTTACAGAGAGCACTTTAAATGGACAAAAGACAAGGACAAGTTCAGCGTGGGAGCACATCAAGGCATCTGAACTCCTATCAGCATGCCTTAATAATGTTCACCTTGTTCAGTCCAATATGCATTTTGTACAAAATATATATTCAGGTATGTAGTGTATGATTAGCGCACACAGATCCAAGTCCACCACGTGAAATTAATACGTCAGTGACTGTGTGCATATGTGTTTTATTGAACGCCTTTTATCATGTTATGTTTTACTGTAAGAGTGAATCATTTGAACTTTATATAGTGTATATATAAAGCATTTTAATTCACTGTGTGTGTCATTGTCAGGGGGTGAGGAAAAGTGGTGACAGTACGACATTAGAAAAACACATGACCTTCCCATGCCTTAGAATCTGTGGCAACAAGTGAGGTTGGATGTGAAGATACATGACTGAGAAATGTATAATCATTCATCATAAAACTGAAAAATTGAATCCCCTGACTTTTAACTCACTCACCCTCCTTCACTCTCTGCCTCCTCTGAGCTCCGGCCCTCCGCTCTGGGTCCACTGAGGGTGCCTGCTGCCCTTTTCCTTCGTGTCGGTGTGGTCCTATGGAGAGGGCTGGCTCTACGTGCCTCACCACGTCCCCTCAGCTCCTCTCTCACTTGGTCCTGCAGTGTTGGCAGAGCGTTCTTCAGAGACTTCATCTCATCTTTCAGCTCAGACACACACTGGATCAAGGCCTCGAGGCGCTCCAGCACCTCAGCCTGACCCTGAGGCAGACCTGTACCATCCACCAACATGAAGCCCGTCCTCTGATCATTAGAACGGCTGTGATAGAGTCCCGGTGCAGAGGCTCTTCGTCTTGACTTGAAGCCCTGGTAACACACCACAGCCAAACTGATGCCAGCCACACCAGCCAAAGCTCCCAGAACCAGCACTTTGCTGTCTGTCTGGGCCATCCTGCAAGCCTGCACATACAGAGAGAAAGAAAAGTCTTAAGCTACTGATAGACAATGAGCTCAGATCATGTAATAGATATATTAAAAAACAGGTCTACAAGTACTCATATTGTCATGAATATATAGTTATCATCTTATTATCTTGACTGACGTAAGTGACGTAACTAATTAGCAAAATCACTTACTTTTGATATTCTGTGAAGCAACTAAACATTTTTTCAGTTAAAGAAAACTTATTTTGATGTAATCAGTTAAAAAGAACCCTGTAGTTTCTGTTTTCTTTTTTATCATTTGATGTTAATACTTAACTCAATAACTAATTTATGGTTCAGGTGGAGTTACAGTGTGTGCACATGGCAACTAAATAACCATGAATGTTAACAACAGCAAGCAATAATTAATTCATACTAAGTACAATATTAATCCTACTTCAGCTATAAAATTGAACTTCCAGTGAGCTGACACTTCAATGAACGCAAACACTGACTGACTGAAGTGTGCATCCACAAGATTTTGTACATAGTGACAGGAAGTGGAAGAAATGGCAGGCAAGTAGATGTTTGTCAGATAATGACCTTGTACTTTTAACACAACTGTCAATTCTGTTCTGCAGTGAATATCTCACCGGAGCACTAAAAACCTTACAATGCCACACAGACTGTAAAGAGGCTGGTATCTCCAATGTCAAGCAAAGTGTGTGTCTCCACTAAAAAGAAAGAAAAATATTCTGATCTGTGTTTGATCATGTGTCATCACCTGTGGGAGACAAAAACACCCTCAAAACAGCAGGTACTATCATCGTCACCTTTTTAAGAGTTTTGCCTTCAGTTTTCACACTCTTAAACTCTAGTTTCACCCTCTATGCTGCCTGAGGGTTAGAGTCAGAGGCAGACAATATAACAAAGAATAGATGAGCCTGCTGCAGTAAACATGTATCTGCTGTGTTTACTGTGGTCTCGGTTCAGACTGGCTGGATCGGGTAATTGGATCAAGCCCACTAATCACTCAGGGAGCTTGTTAGCCAACAGTCAGCGCTGCGAAAAGCTTCAAACGACGTGACAAATTCAGAGTTTCAATCACACTTCCTCCTTATTGATTTCATATTCCGTCTGGGGGGTCAGTCACGTTAGTTACCTGTCAATGACAAAGTCCTGCTGCTAGCTAAGAGTGGCCCAAAGCTCGGGCTAACACTGAAAACAAAGTTACTGTCGGAGGTTAAAAGCTTCAGACACGTTTGCTGCTCTCTGTCGGCAGCACGGTGTCCCCACGACCCGACATACGGACAGACTGTGTGCAAATAAACTCATAAATGACAGTATTAGAGGTCTTACTGTGCTGTGGTGCTCAGGAGACACTTGTGTTGACTTGACAGCTGCCGGGTGTAACCTTCAAAACAGTCCGCGCGGAACAACGGACGACATGAAAGAAACGTTCCGGTCTGTTAATTTTTTGTGACGAATACGTATTACAAGTATAAGTATAATATAAGTAATTAGTAAGCATATATTTATTAATTATTTGTATGTTTGACGCAAATACTCCCTAATTCTTTAATATATTTAAATATCTGATGCATGTCAAACTAAAAACAAGCTCTGAATTTCCATTAGGTGTTGTCTGTCTGCCTAACAGTATTACAGTAGATCTGCCCCTGACACTCACAGTATTACAGGAACAGAATACTGGGTAAAAGCTTTTGGATAAATGGATGAACATCCATGCCCTTAAATTTGGAAGCTTTTGGAAGTGTATTTTGATGGCAGTAATCTGAATACTGTGAATTCCTTCAAATCTCAGGTAATGTAATTTGCTCTTAACTGTCCTCCCTCCATGATTGCCCACCTGCCACCAAAGATTGGCCTCTCCCTAATTTTCTCTACCTATACCGTGACAAAACAGAAATTCTGATCACTGCGACCATAGCAAAGTGGTTTACTGGTCCTCAAATGTCAAACCCACCGATAACAATCTTGCTATCATCTTCGAGCAGTATATGACTTTTGACAATCAAATTACTAAGCTCATCCAGTCCTCTTTTCTCCAACTATGAAATAATGCAAAGGTCTTCTGCTGTTTGAACTATTAATGCACACCTTTATTTTCTCCTGCCTTGCTAACTGTTATTCTCTCTACACTTGGCTTAGTCAAACTGGAACAAACCATTTATAGATTTTCATTTATAGATTCAGCTTTTTATCCACCTCCTCCTCTAACTGCAAAACAAAATGTGACTATGCTTCTGCTTTCTTTGCCACACTCTTCTGGAAACATCTCCCCCATATATGAGAGTCACTGAATGTTTAAACTGTTGAGCTGCTTCTAAAAACTTCCAAAACTAAAGTTTTTCTGTAGACTGACCATCACCATCTTGTGTTTGGTTCAACAGTTTGGTCTTTCACTGTGCTGTGTACTGTAAATCAAATATATTTTCATGTATCTTTTATTTTTCTTTTCCTGTCTTTTTTATTATTTAACCAACACATTTCCATTTGCATATATGTGTATATTATGCATATTTTATTTAACTGGTCCTGGATAATGTAACAGAAGTTTAAGTAATTCAGATATGGATGAAATCTATTGCCCTGTTTTGACCTTTTGCATCAGAGTTGTTTTCCTCAAGAAGAGCTCTCTTTCATCAGCCTTATCATTACAACACGTGAATGACAGATCAATGAGCAAAGTTCAGTACAACAGCCACAACAGAGTAAGGACTGTGTTACATAAAACTAGCTATATCTGCTTTCAACAAGCTTGATTTCAAACTGCATGCTCTTACTTATTTGAATTTGCTGCACCTATAAATACTTCTATATATACTGACAATGAATATTTTATGATCGTACACATTATAAACTGTAAATCAATGTAATCCTCCTTTTAACAAAAACAAGGACCTACCTTGATGATTTGCTCCTCTCACAAGTGTGTCCCCTCACTGAGCTCAGACTGAATGTGTACCAAGATTAAAAAACTAAGCACACACACATTATCATATCAACCTTGGACCTGTTGTCAGCAGACAAGTGTTACAAGTGTCATTCGCTGTGAAGAAAAGTTTGAATGGTTAACAAATGATTTACTTCATGTTTTCCACATTAAATCTTCTGCAGTTCTTTGTCTACATTTGTGATTTTTATATATTTGTATTTATTGTAGAGACAAGTTCATGATGAATGATTTGGGAAACTTTCCATCTGACAAAACAAAAACAAACAACAACAACAATGACCTTGATGACCTTCAGAGTTCATTTATCACATGAATAGTCTCTTTCTGGGACGATGGTGTTTATTTGTACTTGGCAGAGGTACGTGAGCTCTCTAAATGGTCACTTCTTTCAGGCTATAGAGAGGTAGAGAGCCATACTTTCTTGGAAGCAGGGGTAACAGGGAGTTCCATTGCATAATATGATGTGAAGATCGCTACGTGCAGTTTCTTCCTTGCTCCCTGAACACAGCATTGTTCCTCAGCCCACAGCCTGCATTCTGCCTGCACAGGGAACAAAAAGCCCACCTGAAACCCGGAGGCATGGCGGTGCAAGGGAAAAAAAAAAAAAAAAAGCTTAGCCTAGTGGTTCTGGGTTTGTCCCGCAGACATAGATATGGAGATAAGGGAGGCGCATCCAGCCATGGCCTTGCTCCCATCAGGTCAAAGCCAGCAGATCGGCAGATATTGTCAACAAGGTCGTTTTATCCACCCACCACACATCTGCCCAGTCTCTCATACCACACGGGCAGAAATAAAAGCAGCCTCAGATTTGCCTTTGTGTACAGAAACCACCCATTACAGTTGTCAAACAATACATGGGAGAAGAACCAGGGTGAAATAAGGCATCACTATCAGGACTCCACTGACAGACCACAGAGTGTGAAGCCCGATTGTTCCCTGTCAGTGTTTTAGGAGTGTTTGCTATTTGTGTGCATGGGACACAGTGGGAGGAAAACTGCTGTAACAGTTACGTGCCGTGTCTGCAGATAGTTTAAAGATTCATTCAGCCATAAAGATGTGGTGAGTGTTGTGTAACAGAAGGCACAATATAGAGCTGGTGATGACCTGGGGAAGTCCAGCTCATAGGCCTCCACCTGCTTTACTGATGTTGATGATCTCAGCTACCAGCACTCAGTGTGCATAATCTCGAGGCCTAAACGGGAGGTTCAGCTAGTTACTAAATGTGTGTGTCACTTTAAAACTTTAACAAAAAATATATAAAGCCTGTGAAAAGTTTTGTATGGTGAAGGCTGCCTGGTGTTGCATTTGAGCTCTGCCCTTAAGCATCTTTGTCTCTTAAACTCAGAAACTGCAGACAGTTGCAGTTGATTTTCTGGATGACTCAGTGTGGACTGATACTTGGTTTGCGTACATGTACCAGTCTTGTCAGAGATGGATGCTCAGTGTCTTGAGGGTAAACGAGAGAAAAGAACTTTAAATAGATCCGATGAACGAAGATTCAGAACTTGCCTCTTCCCCCTCTTCAAGAAACCAGTTTTACTCAAAGTCCGGGTCCATCATCGAATGGCAACTAAAACCCGAAACTAAAAAGCAGGCAGGTAAACTCGATCTTAACTCCTGGTCCCTCAGGCAAGTTTGTCAGCTCTCAACTGTCGAGCTCAGCCAGTGTTACCAGCATCCAACCGAACTGAAACGTAAAATCATTGAATTTATTCAGGTGGTCCGAAGTTGGACTTTATAACTTCATAAAGTGATTCCAGTCCAGTGAATTTTAGTCTATCATAGTGCATCCCAAACCTTTTCTGTCATATGGACTAAATTTACTGTATTTCACTCAAATGGTAACAATACTGGGAAAGCCTGGAGAAGAGTAGAATTTGTCTGATAATATTATTAAAGGACATAAACTGGAAGTTTCATTCCTGCATGCTAACGCTGTACACATCTTGTTTCCTTATGATTGCCAAAAGAATCAGATTTATAGGCATTTTTTCCAACGGGAGACAGCATTTTGACTTGCCACAGCAGGAAAAGCACATGCAGAACTAATACCATAAACGATGAGTCACTTCCCGTCATTTCTGTAAAGGAATGAAGCAGGTGATGATGCTGTTGGTTATACCTGCGCTTAACATGCCAAATGTGTTAAATGTGTGAAAAAGGCCTATTCAAATTTTAGTTTCACTTCACCTTTTCCTCTGGTCGTGTGCACCCTTCTGTGTTGGCTCTGTGAGATTAATACGGAGCACCTCTGCTGAAACTGAAGTATCGTCAGAGGCGGCTTGTTAGCATAGTGAATTCAAACTATCTTGAGAAGCCACGGTTCCACTGCTTACTTTCGCTGTAATACTAACACTCGAAGAAAAAGAGGCTAAACCAGAACGGGAACACAAGAATAAAGTTCATTAACATGTAGACAATGTCTTCTGTCTCTCAGGGAAACACACAACACCCCCCCAACACACACACACACAGACACACACACCTCACGTACCCTATTAAAATCCTGTTTCCCCTGTCTGACAGTCACTGCACCCTGGCGTGGCAAACACAAAGAAAGACTCTGCATATCCTGAAACAAAACTGGTTAGAGGAACCATATAATTATATCTACTTAGTCATATTATAACATGCAAATCTTAACTGCTCAGCCTTTTTCAGAATTGTGTATGTATATGTACAAATAGATGATATTTTACACTACTTTTCACAAAGGACATAATATTGTACATCAATGTGTTGGCGATTGAAAGCCACCACAGTGGCAAAGAGGCCCAGAACTCTTAGAAAAATCTGTGTTGAGTTAAACCAATATTGTGATGGGTTTTTTTTCCAAAGCATGATTAAGATATTTGCTGTATCAGTACCATGAAGTATCCTGACAAAGTCACATCCCTTACAGTAGCAGTCACACCCTTGTGTCAACTCATCAAGTTGTTCGTCAGGATGTTGTTTCAAGGCCTGAATGAGTAATGACTTTGACACTTTGACAGCTGTAAATGAATAAATGATCTGCATGAACATTACAAGTGATGAATGTTCATGTAGTTTTTACATAATGAAATGGACATACTCTGTATTGTACTTGTACAAGAAGAAGAGGAAAACATAAGAAGTATTCAATTCTAAATGAAAGTGAGAAAAGTGATGTGTAGCAGACCTTTAAATTGGTGAATGAATTTCTCGATCCACTACACTGTCTTACAATGCTACACTGAGAATTTATGCATCTATTAAAGAAGATGATATTGGTGTGACTTACTGGGTATTTCAGCTAAACAGGAGCTTAAATTTCATACAAACTGCGAGTGATTAAGATTATGACAAACAATTTTCACTCCCTGACATCGTGATTGCTGGGAAAATCTGCAGCAGGCAGATTACATCAGAGACCTCTCTGTGACTTTTGACGTTGTGGTCTAATGATTTCTTCCTTCCTCTCCTCCTTTGCAGTGACTCGGCCACACAATCAGTCATGCCATCACACATCGTGCGTTTCTCACGAGAGAACAGATACACATCATCACATCACACATCACCAAAACTGTGGCGGAGTTTGAGATTCTTGTCCCCAACAATCAAAATTAAACTTTTTTTTTTTGTTTCTTCTCCAAAACATCTCCTAGTTAGTGAGGACATGTCGTTCCCTAACAGACTCCAGTAACACCAACATGATCCCAGACTTTGATCCTGAACTCTGATGAACCCTGCCTGTCCTCCCCCATGCTGAGTAAACATGCAAACTTTTACCATTTATATCCTCTAAGAAACATATGAACCCCCCCAAAACTAGTCTGAACGTTAACCTGTCACTGCTTGAAAGTTAATCCTAATTGAAGTGAATGAATGTGACTTTAACAGCCTCTCTTGTTACAATTCTTCAGCATTAATGCAGTGTAAGTCCCTTAAGGAGTATTCGATGAGGAAATAGACGCTTTTTCAGTTGCAGGCAGAACATGGCCAGCAGGTGGCGCCTAAAGAGTTAGTTTTGTGTTGCCTCCGAAAGGATGAGGTGTGCGTGAGGAGCACAGGTAGGGCTTCACACAGGACACAGGCTTCATTACAGAGCCGTCCTCAGCAGAATCGTTACTCCACGATAGACCAAATGACTTTCATCACTGGCGGGCATTGGCCAAGACACAACAGCTCTTTGTGGCTCAGGGTGGAATAAGCCAAAGATCAAGATAATCTGCTCCCAAACACAGTCTGTGCTTCATGTCGACAGCTCCAGACATATTACCCAGCCTGCACCGGTATATGTGAAGGTGAGGAAAGCTTGAGTCACGTCTATCTGGGTTGTTACATTATGTCTGCTTTCCTCAGGTAGACCCAAACATGATAATTAGATATTACCAAACTTGCTGATGTAACGCTCTTCTATTTTGAAACAAATAGACACTGCATATTTAAGTCTGACACCAGAACTGCCAAGTACATTTCTATGAATCAGAAGGTGGAAACTTATAGAGCATCGGGTGAAACGGGTGTTAATAAAACAAGAGTCTACATCCATTCTCCGTCCTCCTCCTGAGGCCGAACAGTGAGACTGTGCGAACATCATCATGCTTCACCAGTTGAGTGTCTTAGTTTAGCTTGTTAGCATTTGTTAATTACTGGGCTAATCAGCAGCTGATGAGAATCTCACTAGTTTTGAAATAATTATGAAGTTTGCTTTGAAATTCTGATGTGATTATAGTGCCAGAGGAAAAATCAGAGGTTTTCCAAATGGATTAGGATTCATCACCCATACTCCATTAATGCAAGAATGAAAAGTGGTAGACAGACAGGCCAGCTAACAGAGAGACCAACACTACCCTCCACCAGACCACTAGAATAGCTGATAAAAGTGCTGATAAAAGTCCTCTCGATGTTGAACAAAGTCTGTTGCTGTTACGCCCTATAACCAAGATGCATGCGATAAAACAGCAAGAGAGAAACAAGTAATTCAACGTCCGTAGTAGACCCAGGAGACACTGCTGCAGAACATCCATCAGCTTCAAAGAGCAACTGAATTAGTTGGTTCTTTCTTCATTTTCTTTTGATGAATGTTTAATGGTTTTCAAAGGGGGAATGGTGAGTGCACAGCATATAAAAGGGAATTTAAGGGAAACACTGCAATGGGTGTGCATGGCCATCCCTTTCCACCAGTGCACAAGATGTCACAGAATGCATCGCTCTTACTGCTGTCTATCACGAGTGAGTTGTAAAATGTCTTTTCCATCCTGATGGCAAATGCAGGTGCAGGTAATTTATCGTGGAACTGCGGAATAAGGAGAGCTGATTAGCCTCTTTAGAGCAGACTACGGTGAAGTCATTAAGATGAGGCAAACTGCAGAGGGGCCGTGTCACCCAGTTACAGAAAGTTCAGCTGGAGGTTGAGAAGATGGTTTATTGTCCATGACACAATGAACTGCATAAGCATCCAGCACAGGCTTGTATTGTCTGAGGGTAGTGAGGCCTTACAGGAAATGGGGAAGGCTTTCTGTTATTTCTAAAACGTGAGATAGTAAAAGTTCTTAGAAGAACAGATGGGGGTATTTTGGTGGAATAAATCCATTCATCCTACACTGCACTCGCTGTTACTAGTATAAATCTCTGTTCTCTTGGTTAAACCTTGTTATAACGCTAGAACATACATCAGGTATCAGTAAAAATTCAACTTCAGTCACCTATTGTTGATATGAGTATGCAATGATTATTGTGTGAAGGTTTATAACAAAGGATACAAAAGGGATGAGAGCAAAGCTGGTGTGAGGGCAGAACTAGATGCATCTAGAGCCCCATGAAGAACTACAACAACCCCACCACCCCCACCAATTAATTACCAGGAGTTGGATATTAAAAATAACTCAATATTTCATCATCAAATGACATTGTCAAGAGCAGTCAGAATAGTATAAATGAGAAAGTGGATGCAGGCAGTGAGACAGAGAGCTGCAGCAGTGGAGGGAGGGTACCTGTAACAGACTGCTGTAGCTCCTCTGGTGCTACTCACATGATGTTAGCCGCCCGGCAGCCAGCGGGAACGAAAAGGTTCCCCACGCAAAAATTCCACAACTAGCAAAGGAGCTTCATTCAGAGCTGAAGTGAGCAGGACTCCTGACTTAGAGCATGTTTATCGAGATTTGAGCCGCATAGTTTCTCCATTATTCTGCCTCCAGTTTTCAGTCAGTTTTCTGAAGTTGCCTGCCTGCCCCCTGTCAGCAATGTCTGTGTGTGTGTATCTTACAGTTAGAGATTCATTATTCATTGTGTTTTCTGCTTTTGAAACACTGGGTTAAACAGCATATTACACATTTCATAGCCCACCAATGGATAATTAAGTCCACAACCTCTCCAAGCAAGAAATAAATGTGTGAACTTGTGATTCTGGCACACTGGCCCTAAGTAAAATTGCAGGTAACATGCCCTTTTTCCAATAAACATAAAAAAAATATTTAAGAAACTGCTGTAAAACAATGACCTAAGTCATCTTAAACAGATTTTTTTCATTCATGTATTGAGGGAGTCGTGAGGAACTCCTAACCTAACCCTATAGAGGCTTGAGTATGCCTACAAAACTTTTTTTTTCAATTAAGTGAGTGCTATCATGGAACATGACGCTCACACAGGACAGTTTATGAAATACTCTTATTCCACTTTTGAGAACTCCCAACAACTGATTTTCTCATTCCCTGTGGGCAGACAAAAGACAACACCACTTACCAGAATTTAAGTTATGTCACCAAACTTACTCACCTTCATTGTTGAGGAATTTGGGGAATTTTTTTTAATATCTTACTGTAACTTTAATTTACGTGGCACGCCCGTGAACGATCATTCACGAGTATTACAGAGTAATACAGCTTTGGCCACTATTGCGCTCAGCTATTACAGATCAAATTGATTTGTGAGATCTGAGAATGAACTGACATTACTGAAAAGAAATAAAACACGAATTGTCACTTTTTAAACACATCATCAGTTTAGTCAAAATTATTTGGTAGAGAAAAGGGAAAATAGAAAGATTATCATCACAACAATTGATTATTAGCATCTGCACATACAGCTGACCTACCCTGCTGACCCAAACACAGTTTTCAAGTATCAAAATCCAAGCGTATGCTCACTTGATTTTATACCTACACGAATACCCCATTGGCTCTTTTTGTAGCAATGTCACCTTCCGGTCTGATCTAAGAGCTGAGTGCATATAATGTTATCAAAACTGAAACCACCACTGCAAAAATAAGGCCCCGCTCATAAAAGGCCTTTAAACATCAGTGCTGGTGATGGTCTGGCCAGCATATTGCAAACTGCAGCCGGATATCTTTGTTTTGGCGATGCCGCAGTCGTATAAATCAGCCCAGAAACCATACGATGGCAGGACATAATAAAAAACAAGACAAACAGTAAACAATGCATCTCCTCCCCTCCTCGCCTGAAGCTTCAATTTCTCATGTTTTTCTCTCTCAGGCTTTATTTGTGTGGTTACCGAGTGAAAGCCACCACAGTGGCAAAGAGGCTCAGAATAGCCGAGGGTGGGGAAGGCCAGCGGTACTTGCATGTGGGCTGCTGAGCTGTGCGCTCTGTAGTGTCTCTAACCCGTCCGCTGGCCTGTGGAATGGAGGCTGCTTCCTCATGCATGCCGGTGGTCAGAGCCGGGCCTACACGCCCTCAACTATTTCTGTCCTCCCCTCTCACTCTTTTTCATTTTCTCGCACTCTCTCACTCTTTCGCCCTCTGTCTATCTCTTTTTCACATGTAGCTGCTCTTTAGAGTTCTAAAATATCTCCAAATGCAGTGGAGGCATCGAGTAAGAGAGGAGAAGGGAGGAAATTGAATTTCAAGAGGAAAATAGCCAGATTGACTATTCCCTAATTTTCACCTGATCCTCCTACCTGAAAATGGAAAACATAACTTTTTCTTCACCTGTATTCCCACTATTCTTATTTTACAATTTATTATGAGCTAAATTACTTTTTGGCAAAGTCATTTCAGTTATTTCTCCACATACTGTCTGTGGTGAACTATGCACGTCTTATTTTTAGCCCAGCTGGCTGTAATATAATACTGGTGACACAAGAATATTTATCTATTTTTTCCCTCGTCGTAAACTGCTCTGGGGACGGAAATGCCTAAATGTAAATGGAAGAAATAAGAGGTGCAGTGAGTTAAATACATGCTGCTATTTGCGTATTTTTGTAGAAAAAGAAAATGCAAGCAGTACGGGAAAAAGGATAAACACACCCCGAGGAGTTGTTAATCACAGTACCAGTCATCAGGGTAAAATGCACTTTTAACGATAACACTGACATTCCTGGGGCGTTACTGTTGCTGATCACACAATTACGTGGAGCTGATTGAGTCTAATACAGTGACTAATGAATGTTTGGCTAGCTCGAGGCAGGGCACTATAATCTGACAGAAATGTGAAACATTCCTTTTGTTCGCTATCTGAACGTGTCGGCGAACTGCACCGCTGGGAAATATAAATTCAAAACAACGTAATGACGGGCTGCTGGGGAATTCTGCAGCCGCACAGACAGTGGTATTGTTTTAGGGAGGCCTAAAGTTAACATTTGTTAGTCTCCGGCTTTCTTTGCTGACTTAAATGTGCAGTGTTCAGCGACACAAAGGGCCATAAGCGTGAAATATCGCCTGTTTGTCCGGAGGCATTCCAGGCACCTGGTGAAGCACAAACACACAGACGCTCACTGTAGAAGAATGCATCCACTGAACACTGTATAAAACTTCACCCGCTGCCATATCTCCCACTCAAATTCTCTTACTCCTTCTATCTCCTTCTTTCTCTCCCACACTCACATTCACTGTACTTTAGCGGTCTGGAAACACGCCAGCTCGGCCTACTGTATTTCTCTACCGTGCATCACATACATGACACACAGCAGAGGCCCCTCTTTATGGTTTGGTCGCCTAAATTGCCCGCACTGTCAAACCCAACACACTTCGGCTCAGAGATGTAAAGAAATCCCCTCGCCGTCCATCCCCCATGACACACCCCCGGTCTTGTCTTCACATTTCGGCTCAGACACTTCTGCCTGTATCAGCGCCTCTGATTGACGGCGAGCCCCGGCTCCAGAAGGCACAAGATAAGCAGGCCCAGATGAGGCAGGTCGGATGTGTCTGCCCACTTGATTTAGCTCGGAGTCTGGGACAGTGGAGGGGACCGGGGCTGGGCACCCCCCCCACCTCATCGCTCCATGTCAAATACATACCACATGGGAGAGGTGTAGATCACCGTTTGATCTGCTCTGCGGGGGAATTAGGATATCCAGACGGGGGCTGATGTGTTTCTCTGTCCTCAGCCTCTGCATGACCCAGCTACCACGGACAGAGAGGTCGGGATGTTTTACTGCGCAATAAATTGTGATGGATAAAATATATGGCTGCCCATTATGCCACGGAGGAGAGCTGATGGGTTGATCTTGGACTTTAGTCTCATTTTACAGTGGTGCACTTTTTCTACTCCTCTTATTGCTAAGGTTAGGAAAATTCAAGATATATATTGTCATGCATCCTTCAACACTGCTCAGGAACATGTATAAACACAAATACACAAGTAAAAGGAGAAGTCAAGAAAGATTTTATTTTAATATATATAAAATAAAATATAACACAATGACATCAAATATTAAACACATTTAAGATGGAGGCAGAAATGCAAAAGGGATAAAATGAATAAACTTAAAATATTTAATAAAGTGTAAGGTAGATTCGTGCTGCAGTTAAATGGAGCAGGCTGAAAAACAGCAACTAATCACAGATAATGAATGATGGCCCCGTAATAGTAGCAGATGTTATCATGTAAGAATAAGTGTTTCTGTGTGACACCGGGTCAGACAGAAACACTTATTCTTATTGATGTAAACTATGATGGATAACTACTCAGTGCTACAGTGCTGATTGGCAGAAAACAAGTGTGGAGATAAATTTGATCTTTCTTTGACACTAAGAGCTGTTAAATATAGTACAGAGCAACAGCTTTAACTAAAACATAGGTACCTCTATGATATGTATTTCACACAGTTCATTGTTCAGCCTCTTTTCTCCCTAAATTACTACATAAAGTCAATATATTACACAAGCCTTGCAGATAAGCCACATTCTTTGAGTCAAAGTGTAGGCGTCTATCATTTCAATCCAATCTTAAAAACACTGTAATAGTTCAGAAACATTTACTCCTCTTAGCTCCGGCTTAACAAATGATTCAGGCCTAAAGTGCTATATACTTCCATTATGGTGTACGCTGATTTATGCCGTGTTTTAGCCTGGGAGCTGCTCATTGTAGGGAGGCCCCAGCTGAAATACAACTTCTTACCAAAGGTGAGGTCAAGCATGACTGAAAATTGCTTATTATATTTAGAAAATACAGGAATTAATAGTCGCCCGACATGCTGGCGGCTCTGTGAGGCCGCACGTGGGCACGGCGGTGCTTTGAGCTACGTGCTAACGTCAGAGCGCCAGCACGCTCACAATGATGTCTGTCATTTGAGTTAGCTGCAAGCTAGCTACTGCGTTACCATGCTAATGTTCGCTAATTAGCGTTAAAAAAGCCATTAGCATTGAATTTGCTCCTCAACTAGCGTGTTGTATAATTTAAATGTTTTACCTGATAATGGCGCTACAGAAGTCGACATTACAAACATATAACTAGCCAGCTTACACGTATAAGTTTAATGCAGATGGTTTTAAATAAAAACACAGTGTATTAATAACACATCCGTTAAGTTATGGCAGCTTTTCTATTCAGTGTACTTTTTAACTGATAACCTGAAATGCTGTGGACAGCGCACGAGTAATGACTGACAAAAGGGCCACAATACAAAAGTATATTTCTAAATTATAGCAGCAAAAGACCTTTAATTTCATTACTCAGAACCTCCTCCTTTCATTATCTAAACCTTTAATCCACATTATTGGATGCTTACAGTCAACATCAGATCAGAACCTCAGCTAATGAAACTACTAATTTGTTAACTCTGAGGGATGCATTTATCGGTTCATTATCAGCTCGACTTTTCATCGCCGTCCTCTTTGATGGTCTCCGTGTTGACGCCACACGCGGTTTGTGTCCGAGCTATCAAATGCCCTTCCTTTCACATGGTCAGCTCTTTTGTGGCCTCCCCGGCGCTCTCGGGCCTTTTTTTTTGCACACGCTCAGTTTCACCGCACACGCTCGGTGTCTCAATCCTTCTGTACACGCTCGCTGGCTCTGAATACAATAAAGCCTGAGGTATCCCTGGTATTTGTCTAGCCCCCGCAGCAGCTCCCTCCGCCTTCGACACATGCTAGAGTTTCTGAGGAACAGGCCATTATTACAGGCCTCCGCACGATCCTCTCCGAGCTAATTTCCACGTTCGAGTTGAGAAATGCAGACTGTGTGTGGCAAGTATCGACGTTACATAAAGTGAGGGGTCCGTCCGGGAGGCTGAACGGAGGCTGAGAGGAATGTCAGGGTCAGCGGACTTCATTTAGCAGGACGGACTGACTGCAGAGGTGTCAAGTTAAAATACCTGCAGTGTTCTTTTCGTCTGTCGGCAGGTTCAGACAGGTCACCGCCGATTTACCGCCGTCAGCTTTTAAAGAACAGCGTCAGCTTCGCGGCCGGGGCAGACGGAAACGTTACTTTGCTCGGCGGGGAAAAGATTTTCAGAAATATCAAGGCATCAGTAGCATCTTGTTTTTGTTGGCCTAGGCCCTCAGCCAATAAAGCGAACTTACTGGCCGTCCTTTAAACAAATACTGTTTGGTTTGGATTTTTCTTATTCGTCTCTCTCTCTCAGTTCCTTCTTCAAAGACCTTTGGCGCAGTGTGAAAGTGCACGTGTACGATCAGATTAACCTGTTTTAGCTCAATGGCTGTGTGGCTGTGAGATCAGCAGCAGCTCTGCCCAAAGCTCCTTGTATCTGAAAATACAAATGAATCCACTAAATTTACTTAAAGCTGATCAGTATTTATAAAGCGTAGATACAGTGGATCAAATGAGTGTATAATGTTAAAGTGGTCGTTTGTACAGATGAACAGATGAAGTTAGCAGGCCTGAAGGACAAAGCTGAGCATTTAGCAGCGAAAGAACCAGCAAAACCCCAATGAAACAGAAACATAACAAAAATGAAAGCTACTATTGCTCTGTGTCTGTTGTCATTATACTTTATTGTATAATAATATTTAAAAGATCAAGCAAAGGTAATCTCATCATGCAGTGGCATTAAACTGAATGCAGTGTTTACCTAAATTTCGTATAAAGAATATATATTGTTAAAAGTTGGCAGCACTTGAGTTTTTACAGAATACTTACAGGAAGTGCCCATGATGTGCTTTTTGGATGTCACTAGTCTTAATCCAGTATTCTTTGGCTAAAAGGCAGGACAGAAATTAATTGGGTCCATTTAGGAGAGTTAGGAGTTGCACGCTGAGTTAAATTCACTGTTTAAAAGAATGAAATTCTCCAATTAAAACTGTTAAGAGAAAAAAAGAAGTACAGCAGATGTTGTCTGGGTATCTTTAAAAGTCCTGGCTTTAAAAATCTTCCCGTGCCTCTCTGCCTTTCCGTGCTCAGCGCTGTTTTGGATCCAGTCATATGCTTTGCTGTGGGATTCGTGCCATACATGGAGCTGCCACTAAAAGGAGCAACAATGCCCAAGAAATCCTCAAGAATGCGTTTCTTATTTCAAATTACACAATTAAGCAATTTTATCAGAAGCATGAATGCAATCAATGTAAACAGAGTGTTTCTAAGTCGACAGCTGGAAACCGCCAGCGGTTCTAATGAAGTGAGCTTTGGGAGATAATCTCACCAGATGTTACAAAGCACATTGATGCTGCTGGAAATAAAACCACACATACTTCTATGTAAAGCTGGCGGAAAAGTAGCCAACACACACTCACTCTGATAATGTACAGAGCTGCAAAACACTCCCAGAGATCATAAATACTCATTATTATGCTTGGCATTATCAGTCCAGCAAAATGAAATCAAAGACATAACTTTCTGTCTG
>JAOXYL010000039.1:4858314-4869909 GCA_028564955.1 Terapon puta | reverse complement strand
TACAGTGCACATATCATGGTTTGTTGCACCCTGAGAGGAAGCTGTTTAATCTGTGGTTTCATCCTGAGTAAATAGTACCTACAGTATGTCGGTAACAAGAGTCATATCTCCTATTTGAACATAGGTTGTTTTTTTTTTTATCATTTCCACATACAGGCTCTTATCATTGTTACTGTAGAAACGATGTAAAGCACAATGAAAGAACCAATTCATCAAACTCTGATTGTAATCTAGAAAAAGGGCTGATCCATTTAAGATTTTTATCTTTTGGCTGGTGGACTCATTTATAACCATAAAAGTGGATGAAGAACTAAAATGACCAAAGTAAGCATTGCAGTTGAGGCTTATTACAGTAGTATTGTTCAGTAGATTACAGAGATGAGACAACAGTCAATTTCAAAAGTAGTCACAACAGGAAGGTGTTATTTTTGCTGTGTTTGAACAAACTTGTGCAACCTTTCGGTCTCCATTATTATCATCAGTGGTACTTTTTAGTTCTGTGGGTGGTATTTCCTTTTCTCCTTTTCTTCTTTTTTCTTTTTCTATGGAAACTCTTTTTTTATTCTTGATTTAGGTTAAAATATCACTGTCATATTCAAAGAGAGAAGAGAGGAAATTAAATTAAAAAAAGAAAAACCTAACATTTAAAATTCTAATGACTAATAATGAATGAATAACTTGAGCACTCCACATTTTAAATGTGCAAGTCAAACACCAGCTGGAAATATCTCTGAGCTTCTATCAGTGATGGGTAATTATACATGCATCTATATGATTAAATGTTTCACTGTAGGGCTTCACCCTACGCCATCCCAGATGTCAGCTGCAGGGGGTCATCATTTATTCCCTCTGCACTGCTTTGTAAAGGTCAGCAGATGTATAGCCACTTTGCTATAGGATGCGAGGAAATGGCATTAACCTTGTGGCTAGGTTAAATTAAATGTTTTTTAAAAAGGCCGGCAGGAGGGAGCATGTTAAATCTCCATCAATCCAAAGGCATCCATCAATGTATCCGTAGCAACGATAAGACTTTGGTGAGAGGTCGCCCTCCAGTTCAGCTACAGTTCCCAGTCTGCACCTTGTCTGCTGCCCCACAATGACTCAAGCGTCATAAATCATCTGGCCTCTGAAATGATATAGGGTGATGTATCATTATCCATCATGGAATCCTTGATTGATGATTTCAGCAGTGAGAGATGCTTTAAAAGGACAAAGCTGTATTTTCAAACCATATTTTCTTATATTTTGCCTGTGTTGACAGGTCATACTAACTTTGTACTCACCACCTCTAGGGCAGCACTAGCCTTTCTTTCTGAACAAATTCCAATTTTATACAGATTTTACAAATATTTGCCTCTGAGTTAAAAAATAAGAATATGCAGAAAACACCTCCCTGGATTAGAGATTGTACATTGCAATAAATGTCATTACTGCGGATTAAATGGATATTTGCTAACCAGTCTAGCTGTTTGGTTACTTGGCAGCTTGTTTTGCAGAAATGTAGATCAAAGTACATTTATTTTAACAACATAACCATTTCATACCCTTCTTTCTTTTTGAATTGACTGAACGAAAAACTCCTTTCTGCACACAGCGAGCAAACACAGCACCGCACGCTGAATATTGTCCCCGGACGCACATTTATCCAGCAGTTATCCAGCTTTGCCCGCTGGCCGAGATTTTTATCACCGACAGGTGGGAGCGGACATGTGGGTGGAATTACAGATATTTGTCTGCAACGGTGAAATCTCTGCTGTCACAGAGTGGCCAGCTGCCTCCCCCAGGAAAAAAAGCAATCAAAGGGACTCCCTCAGTGCTGGGGCAGTGCCAGGGCGGCGAGCAGCAGAGCCTCTTTAAAGCAGTGACAGGCCGAGTCAAAGAGAGAACAGGGCGGATGAGGTTGGAGCTGTTTGAAGTTTGATTTGCACAGAGAAGCATCAGTGTCTTTGGAAAGTATTGATCTAACACGAGTACAAAAAAATAAGAGTTTTTCTGCAATCAAGACTCGCTTCTCTCTCATCCAGCATCAATTCCAATTAATTAACAGAACAGACCGCAATATACTGAAGCACCCTGCCAATAGCGTAAATGAAGGAAGTATTAAACAAGACGAGTAGTTGATTAATTTAGTCTTTAACCCTCTTAATCCTCAGACGCATAAACAGAGGCAGCAGTTTTAATACGTTACCATCGTGAGGTCTGATGAATTCTAATCCAGGACAGCCTCCTTTTGAGAAAATACCAATGAATGTTAATGTAGATGCTCAGTTGCCTGTGAAATAGCTGGGGGGTGTTCAGGTATGACACACTGTAATTTCATGATAAGCAGTCCCCATGACCACCACCCCCACCCCCACTGAGGAAGATTTGTATGTTTTACCAGGAAATTACTACTCAGTGTTTGTCTGCCTGTTTCTCCACATTTCGACCCAAAATCTGATGAATTATGGATGTTTGTTGCACCTCCATGGTGAGAGGACGACACAGAGGTGCAGTCTATGTCAACAGGGTTTCATCTTCTTCTCTCCAGTATAATACTCTCCATGCGCTCTGCTGGAGATGGAGATCGAGATCAGTGATTTGAGAGAGAGAGAGCGTGCACCTGAGGGATCGCAATGACACAAACGCAGACAATCAATTATTTTAAAGGCTTTTCAGAACCATTTTAACGACATGAACATCCACTTGAGGTCCAGCTTCAACTTCGACCGCAGTACCATGGTAGTGGGAAAATGAGAAATGGCAGACGGTGTGACCCTCGGGGATCGTGTGCACAAGATGATGCAGCGAGATATATCTCCTGGTCAGCCTTCACCTGTCCTGCAGCATTATGACACCACTTAAGAGACCTACTGAGCCGTTTGGGCTCTCGCTGCACTCTTGCATGTGCTCGGGCGCTTTAGTGTGGCAGTTAGGGTAATTTACACACCTCAGATAAATTAAGAGACAGAAACGTGTCTGCTGCCTGCAGCGCCGTCATCGGCCTGTCAGCTGAGCTCTAAATCCAGCTCAGCGAACGGGAGCTTACCAGGAAATACGTGCGGCAAACTGTGATGTCAGAACAGTTAAACTGTCAGTACCACAGTCTGGAAGCTTCCACGGGCGATACTGGTGGAGAAACGCTTTGATAACGGTTCCACAGCTTGAGATGTAGAGAGAGAGCAGGAGAGGAAGGCGTAACACGGGGTGCTGTCATAAATCACCATTGACCCGTGACTAAAGATGTCTTTTATTACTACTGTCGTCTGAGAGGGGCAAATCGGGATCAATTTTCAATCCCTTCAAATCCTGTTTTTCTGCTTAATGACCTCCAAGTCTGGTTTGTGTTTTGTTGTACTCCATCATTGTCCCTTTTAGCTTGTCTTGTTCTTTGCTGATTCTACCCCAATATCAGCCCTGAACACAAAATGTAATGTCAAAAATAATAAAAACCTGCTCCTTTTAGCAAGCTAATGTACAACTCACTGTGATAGAAATGTAACAGGCTCTTACAGTCTGCATAGTTAGTTTCATCTGACAAGCATTAATAATAACAATATCAATATTACAATCTGACAGCTTGAGAACCTCCCTGTAAATGGTATCTGCCAACGCCATGATAATACTGGCTCATCCAACGAGGCACATTAAGTTTCCTAGCCATTTGTTTATGTGTTACAGAAGCTGATGTAGTGGTGTAAGCAGTGCATCAGCAACAGCTGCAGTCTTTCTCTAAAGAGGATGCATTCAGGCACAGGATTGAGTATTTTGGCATCACTCAGAGCCCAACAAACAGACACAATATGCTCTGGGTCACGGTTATGCTCATATAGTGTGGGATCATTATGCAGCCTGTACAGACAGCTGGACTGATTAAAATAGGACGTGTGTGAGACGTGAAACTCAAAAATGGCACTGAAACATCCACTATGAAGACAAATGGTCACTAATTAGCAAACTCTCTTATATACAAGACTTTTCTGCACCTGAGGGAGGCGAGCTGGTGCGCTCCATAGAGAGAGGAAGAGACCTAGATGTTATACAGTGGTCCCTCGTTAATCTTGGGAGTTACATGCTAAAAAACTATTTTTTATAATTACTATAGATGTAAACCCCCTCATTACGCACTTTAGTCGGGCATTAACATTTTCTCACTCTTCTCTCTTGTTTAAACGCTCAAATAAATATATACAGCACTTCAGAGTTGCACTGCTATTGATCAAAGATTTCTGTAAATTTGGCAGCATTCTGTACTGTACAGGAGACACGACACAGAGGAGATTGATTGACAATGGTCTACGGTCCCTTAGCCAATCAAGATGCAGAACACAATTTTCTGGAAAAAAAGAAAAAAGCATGCAAAATCACACTAAAAACAGCGAAACAGCAAGTCCACAAATGGTGAACCGCATTATAGCGAGGGACCACTGTACCTGATATATTTTTCAAAATAAGAGCATGTTCTCCAAATCTTACTGGCTTTAACGCACTTTCACACTGCCTTTGAATCCTATCCCATCCTACCAAATCACAATTAAGATCCTAAAATGCTTAACCATGCCAGTCTAACAAACCATCGCTAATCAGCCAGCCCTCTGGGATCCAAAAGCTGAATAACAGTGACAGGATTGTCAGCATTGTTGAGCTGGCCACACAGCTGAGGACCCAACAGCGTATCTCAGCACCCAAGAACCACCCTCCTCTTTACTTAAAAGTAAAGTAAATGGAGCATTTCAAAGCTTTCCCATACATCACCTGGTTTTACTCTTATCACGTGACTGCCCTAGAATCCATTAACTCTCAAGGTTCAGCACTTATAAAACGCTTCATCGACAATGCAATTACCTGTCCACTGCTTGTCAAACCATGTCTTCAACAAAAAATGAATGAATTTGTCAAATCTGCAGAAAAGTTCTTTGCCGACCGCTGACTCACACTATTATTCATTACAGAAGTCATTATAAATCCCTGCAGAGCCTGGACCTCGCTGTGATTGTCACACACCTCATTGAAATGCAACACAACCGACTGTCAAGCATGCAAGCTCCATGCCGGATTTTAAGGCCAGAGAGGAAGACGGACTCCAGATATGGCACAAGCGGGAGGAAGTCTGGTGGCTGGATCTGTCACTGCCTTTAATCATAGCGGCCTTCTGAACATCGTTAGGTCACATAAAAAGCGATGCTGGAGATAGAAACCAGTGATATTTTCCTTTCTTTCTGTATTGCTGCAGACTCACACAGTAGGAAGAGCCAAAGAAGAGGCTGAAAAGTAGGACACAAACAAATTAAACTTCTGGCTCCCATGGCGACCACCCCTCAAGCTGTCTTCCATTGTTGGACGTTTCTAGAGATGTTTAAATGCTGCCCATTTGCAAAATGATTTGATTTCCCTGTTTAAATGTTAAACTGATGTCACTAATACATTTTTGTCAACCACATGCAATGAATAGACAGGAGTTTAACCAGTAACAACCTTTAAAGCTTTGGTGGTGAAATATGACTTATAATATTTGGCACACCAGTGGAAATGTGAAATTAAATGATTTGACTGGCACTCGATTGGCTGACTTGAGTTATCGCAGTCTGTCGTTTCCCTGTTGCTGTGTTATTTTCAACTGTCAATCTCACTCTCTCACACATCCTACACAGATATGGGCTCAGTATTTCACCTGTGAAATACACTATTCCCATGCATCTTTTGCAATGCCCGATGTACACCTTCATATAATGGATACAGACGGACAGAAGACCCAAGAGACTTGAACCCTTTCAACCCTTTGCCATTAATTACGTCTTTGCTCGCTTCCCCGTATTTGGTCCTTTCCTTTTATCTCTGAAGGCGTCAGACAAGGCAGCTCATTACCGAACAGCAATCTACTTCAGTCAGAGAAATATGAAAGGGTTCTGGTGAGACCAACAACTAATTTACAAGACACATAGATGAAATTTACTGGGCTGCACATAAAATATACTGCTCGTCTTCTTCTTCACAATACTAACCTTTCTGACTTTACAGGAGTCGAGGGTCATCGTGTTAATCATTAACAAAGGTATCAGAAACAACGAGTAACCAGAAACTGCTTCGTTTGCACCAAGCTCTTTTTGGTTCAGCTAAGTTCAGCTAACTCTTTGCAGCTTTTTCCCATTAAAATGGTACAATGATATGGTAAGAGGCGCTGATTCGCTCTCTTGCCAAGTGATAAGATGAGAGGTCGGATGCCACTTTCATATCTGCACAGTCGATATGAAGCTGGAGACACCTAGCTTATCCTAGCATAAAGAAAGGATTAAACAGGAAAATGTTCTAAATGTCTGTCCACCAGCACCTTTAAAGTTCACTTGATAATTGTCTCTGCTCAGCGTAAACATGTCTTGTCAATAAAGTTACTGCACCCAGCCAAGAAATATTCCTGCACATAATCCCTCATAAAACTACAATTAGTCATTCTTACACTTAAGTTTTAACGGGTCAAACACACAGGAGACAATAATATTATTAATAAGTCTGAGAGGTGGATATTTTTTACCTTTGCACACATTTACAGTCTTTGCGATAAGGTAAGCTAATCTGCTGCTGACAGAAGCTTCATATTACTGTGCAGACATGAGAGGAGAGTCATGGGAGTCTGCAGGAACTGATCACGATCCGGCCTCGTTGAAACATGCATTTTTGACAGTCACTTGCAACTTCTACAAAATAGCCTCGATGTGGGCATTTTTTATAGGATTGTGAAAATTAAAAAAGTAGCAACACATAGGTTTTCAAAGTAGCTCTAATCTTCTCACCATCCAACGTCCCACATAGCGGATGAATGCAAAAAATGCTCCAGGAAGAAAAAAAAAACAGGCAATGAATTTACAGTGACGGTGATTACATTGAGCCATCGCCTCTCACTACTCAAAGAACACTCATCAGGATTTCCATGAAAGGAGGCGGGAAAAGCACTTTTGATTGATCACTTCTAAAGCAGTTTGATGAAAGCATATTCACAACACGGTGGAAAAAATGTCCCACTCAAAACAAAGCGTGTGAAAATTGGGGTCAAGTTAAATAGCTTGTGTCTGAACTATGTCAACAGTGTGGGCAATCAATCATTGGTATTCATGCTGAAATTGTATTTGTGGGAATGAGACACGGTCATACATTAAAGGGAGAGAACGGATAATAAATATCACGATATTGTGCTTGGAAATGAAGTGCTGTGTTTTAACGATTGGGTGTGAATTTTATCATATTGATAAAATGTTCTTGACAAGCATTCATGTTACTGTGCAGACATCTTATGTAAGCTTGCCTCTCCATCGTTTACTCTTTTTTTTTCTTTTGTATGCGCTTTAATCTTGTGCCAGAGGATTTTCTACAGAGGACCGCTGCTTAAAATGAAGAAGACTTAAGCAGCAAAGCAGGTAAAGGTGCTTAAAAGGAGAGAGCAATGTCCCAGACCACTTTAAAGACTGAAACAACCACTTTAACAGTCTGTCACCGGCCTGCCAGTGGAGCTGTAGAGGAGATAAGATCATTTAATCAGGGCTGGGCTGACTCCTCCCTGCTGGGGATTCAGCTGAACAGGCGCAATTCAGGAGAGATGGGTTCAGCTACAACGATCGAGAGTTGTGGGACTGACAGTTCAAGGACTGCACAGCTGCACAGGACAGAAAATAGGCATAAAGAAAGTAGACACAATTGAACTAAAGATGATGAAAAATAAAGTTTAAAGTTACTTTAAATAACTTTAAATATTGCCTTCCTGCAGCAGAGTTTGAACCTAAACACTTCCAGTATGGTTCGTCCTGGTAAACCGTCTACTTTGACATCACATATAGCCTGCAGCTGTTTTGCTCCCAGCAACTCCTCACAGATGTTACAGAGGCAGATTGCAAACAAAGCCAATCAGCCTTAAGAATGCAATGACGATGCTGTGCCGCCTGCTTTATTGTGATTCCTGCTATTTGGAGCTGCTGGTTCTGCCGACAGTATCCGGATTAATTATAACTGAATTCACAGAGAGCCTGTCCCACATGATGTCTTATCAAAAAAAAAATATTTCTCCCTTATCAAAACCCCCCAAACTACTGAAACACTTATAGACATAAGGATAGATGACTATACAGTGCCCTGCAAATCTTCCCAGATTTGTTTTAGTAGACTCTTTTCATTTTACTTTTCAGTATGTGATTATTGCATTGCAGCTGTGTCAGCAGGAAACAGCCCTTCGCTCCTGCAGTGAGGGTGGTTGAATTTGTCACAGGGTGCAGTCCTTTCTGCCTGTGACCATTCCTGTAGTCACCCTTCTCCTGAGCCTAAGGGGTGTTGGAAAAGTCATTGAACCATTGCAGCACAATTAGATATGCATTGTGGGAGCAGCCATGGGCATCCTTTAATAAAGTCTCATGCATACAAGGTTTATGTATCAGCACGATTCCCTTTCCACCGTCCCAAAGCAGGCTGAGGTCACTTCCAGCCTTTGGCTAAAGTCAAAGTGAGAGGAGGACACATAGTACTGAAATCTTAACATGTATGCCTTTTGATCAATATAAATAATATTTCTACCCTGATAAGTTCTCAGTATTTTATTATTGCATTGATCAGTATAGTGGATCAGTATGCAAGATTCATCTGCATCAGTTATCAGCTTTTTAGGTTAATTAAAAATATGATATACAGTATGTGTAGTGACATGTTACATTACAGATTCTGCCACCCCCAAGAGGCAAAATAATCAGATAATGTATATTTTAACATTTTAAGAACTTTAAATACAAAAGATATGCATGGAATCTTAAACTTTGGTTTTCGGTAAAAGATAAAATGTAGTGACACATCCCCAAGCTCCCACACATCCTTTGAAATGAATGAACTTCAAATGCACTGCTAAAATAATTGATCAACTGAATGCTACCAGCCATCATTCACATGAATTCACACAGGTGGCCAGACAGTGAGTCATTGTCAGTGTTTTGGATAGGCTGCAGCAGGAGGCACAACATCCTCAGGATAAGCAGCTCTGGGGTTTGTCAGTTCACCGCTTCTCAAGTAGGCTGCTGGTCTGTATTGATCTGCGGGCACTGCAGGCATCAGCAGCCGGTGCCCTGCAGCGCAAACACAGGTTGGCACCATCAGCATAACTCCCCTCTGTTTACTGGCCATTTCCTGCCTCTATCTCTCTTCTTATGCCTGTATACTCACCAGATGACAATATGGTCAAATTCTAATTCTTCCATATGTTGATGTATGCAGATTTCATGACTCAGAAAGCACTTACACATATTTAAAAACTATCCCTCTGGTCCTTTTATCTACAGCTAGACTAAAAACAGACAAACACATTCCTTTCATCAGGAACTATGGTATGCCTTAAGGGTTGTGGTCTCATTCACACACAAAAACAAAACTGCAGTTTTGATGCCGAAAATAACTTTAGCTTAACTGACCATGGCTTTGAGGTCTGTGCAATGAGACTGAGCTGCAACGTGCAGAGACACCACAAACAATGCCCTGTCAGTTGGGTATGGTTTGTCAGCGTGTGTGTGTGTGTCTGTGTGTGTGTGCATGAGCTCATTAGAAGTGTGAAGCGGGCAATTGCAGCAGGAGTCTGCCTCTCATTTGTGCCAGCAGTGCCTTCCTCTGCTTGCGCCATTTACTGCCTCCTCTATAGAGTGATGAAGGAGGAGGATCATGGGAGGAGACGGGAGGGGAAGAAATGAAAGCCAAGGCCGCAAATGAGACGGAAAGCTGGGCTCAATGCAAAGGCTAGAAGAAAGCAAGTAATGAATGCAGATGAAAAATCGATGCAGCTGTCTGTGACCACACTTATCCAGCTACACTTCCAACTGCAGCTCTAAAAAATGTTCACGAGTGAAGACAATGAAGGCTGGAATGGCATCGCCGTAAGGAAGTTTACACCTACGAACACAATTTAGCATGAGGCTGACGGGTTGTGGAGAGGACTGTGGATAAGTTCACACAAAAGTAACACACGTGCACTGTAATTCACTATACTGCTTATCCTGACAGAGAGTCATGGGGGTGCTGGAGCCTGTCTCAGCTCATATTGGGTGGGAGGTGGAGTACAGCCTGAGCTGGTCACACAGAAACAGATAAACCACTCAGGTTGACACCTACAGGAAATTAGTCACCAATTAAGTTAACCAGCATGTCTCTGGAGCCACGGTCTCAGGGAGAACCGCACAGAAACATGAACCCTCTTGCTGCAGGGCAAAACTATCAGACACTGCACCACCGCGCTGCCTGCAAACTCCACACAGAAGGACCCCAGCCCACACGTAATTTGCTCAATTTGTTTCTCCAACGGTGCTCTCCCTCCCCCTCTCCCTGCTGTGTCTTCCACACTGACCTTGTCCTTGAGATACTGTACTCCCCTCGCACACACAGCACCATGCTGTCTACCAGCTTCAGGCACACACACACATCATTCTGCTGTAAATGCTGCTGGACACACACTGAAGAGTAACAAATGTCATTATTAGATAAGTCACTTCCCCCCTCCATTTAACACTCCTTTTTAACAATGAGCATGTCCATGTCTAAGTTAGATTGTCCTTTAAAAAGATGAACACATAATATGTGTAAGTGCGTGCAGGCATGCTAAAAGCACTGTGCAGAGTCCCAGGAGATTTATGACCATCGATGCTCATAGCGATAATCTCACCTTGCACTGAGCTTTTCTTGTGGCAGTAGTAACAGCACCTCCACCATTCTCCTCCGATTACAATAGTAACAATAAATGTTTTGCAGCCAGGCATCAGGTTATTGAATGGGATCAATAGCCTGTCTGTTCAGAACAAACCCTCTGAGAAACAAGCAGTGAAAAATAGAAGCAGGCACTCTTATTGATTGTACACAAATAAAGATTAGATGTTTTCAAAAAGATTTATAATAATGCAACAAAAATAGTTCTTTCAAATGCCACATAATTGATTATTTAGCATGAACTGAGTGATTGTGCAGATGTTAGAGCTTTATACTGTAGATGCAACTGTGAACACATCGACTCAGTTATATGCTGATACTGATGTCACACAACAAGAAGCTATTATCTTGCATGAAACTTCATTATCATGTTTCTTGCTTTTGTTCCCTGACCTTGTCATTGGGATGCAAGTTCTGACACGTTCAAATTAAAGAAAACACAAGCAGGAAATTTTCCTTTCATGTAGCTATCACACGGTTCTATAAGATATTTTGATGGATGCATGTTGATAGTCTTTCCCCTGTTCTTCATGCAATATTCAGACGCTATGCAGCCCAGGGACAGTTTTATACTGTGTGTGATTTCTAACCCAATAAATCACAAGTTTTTATGTAATCTCTCAATATAAATATATTCTATAATATACACTTATTTACTCTGTAGTGAACAGTTCAGTTGAGATTTCAGACAGACATTAATCATCATCTTTTTACATCATCACAGATGAGTCACACCACCTGCCTCTTACTTCTGTTTGACTGTCCAGCAAAGTCAAAGTGTTGCTAAATATAATGTGTTTTATAATGTGACTGGGTCAAAATAAAAGGAAAGAAAACAAGTATAATTTCTTGAACATCAAAAACTCATCAACACCCTAAATTGACTTTAAGAACTGAAAAGCA
>JAOXYL010000039.1:4820676-4831137 GCA_028564955.1 Terapon puta | reverse complement strand
CACCCATTCAGGCTGATATTCTGTGACAAACAAATGAATGAAGAAAGGGTTCTATTTCATCTCAGTGTTAAAAACCATCCATCTATCTCTTCCCACAGTTCCGGCGCTGTTTGCTGCAGCTGCTCTGCTCGCGGCTCTCTTGGTTGCAGCGCAGCCTCAAAGAGCGACCCCTGGCTCCGGTCGAGCGTCCCATCAGGCCGATCGTCGTGTCCAGGACGTGCAGCAGCAGGGAGCGGCCCAAGAAGAGGGTGACCTTCAGCTCCTCCTCCATCGTCTTCATCATCACCAGCGATGACTGCCAACACCTGGACGTGAGCTCCAAATCCAGAGATTCTTCAGGGGTCAACGTCATCCAAGTGAGGCCATTGTGATCCACAACTGGACTGGACTTCTCACCCCGCCACTCAGTATGCCTTAGGACCTAACATGCAATTCCAAGCCAAAATAACCCCATCTGACCTCCCTGGACACGTGCATCAGACAAACAGCTACAGACTTCTTACAACTTATTGTAAATATCCCGCTGTCAGCCCGAGATCTCAGCTAAACCTATTTCCTGACAGTGTTTCGTCCAAGCAGGTAGTGCGAATGTGTGACATCCTCATCTAACATCAGCTGTTGTGATAGAAGTACGTAATGACGTAGATTAAAACTAGTAATGTTTCTCTTAAAAAAATGAATCACATTTTTTTGTCTAATTTGCCCCCACGTCATATGTAACAGCCGTACAACTGTGTCGAGCATTTATAGGCCGGCGGTGATCTGGACCCTGAGCGAGGATCGACATGTGACAGCAGATGGTTGGTTTTGGTTAGTCCCCAACTGCAAGTGTGTAAAATGGAAAATAAGCCTTAGCTCCTTAGCCATAAACCACAATACACAAACTGACATTATTGTGTATGGATTCAATAAAGAGATGCTATTTTAAGCTACCCAGCTTGTGTACCTTATCTCATTTCAATCTAAATCACCAGTGTGACGAGCGCAGTCTCTGTGAAATGACATTTGGTGGATTTATATGTATGAGGACTACAGGAGTGTAATTAGATAAGAGGAGATGAGACTGGGACCTCGGTATGCTCCACTGAGACTCCTTTCATAACCTCCTGGGTGTCAGCTATGAATAGACTTGATGAATGGATTTCCAAGGCTGATAAAGCCTCACTTATTCAGTGAAAATGTGAGTGAGTGACTGAGTGAGTGAAAGGTTGTTTAGCTAAAAGAGTTTTTAAGAGTAGGCGAAAACACTTGTTTGCTTTCATGCCACGACTTAGATGAGAAGATTGATACCGCCCTCATATTTGTCCCTTAAGTAGAAGAAGTTATAGCCGGCAGACCCTGAGCTTAAAGAATGGAGACAGCCCACCTGGCTGTGAAGGAGGGTTTGTTTGCGTGTTCTAGGAGTACGACGCTGAATCAGGTGGTTCTCAGTTCAAGGACAACACGCTCACTGATTTGCTGGAAGATGCACAAAGAGCCCTGTTTCACTGCAAACCTTCAGAAACGTTACACAATTCAAGGTTTCAGTTTAGTAAGTTTGCTGCAGGCCCCTTTTCTTTTGAGAGAAATCTTTAAGCTTTCAAAGTACCATCTATCGTGTTAATTTAACCCATACAGAAAACTGACACAGGTGGTAAATATATGGAGGATGTTTCCCTGTTTATTGGCCTTTGTTTTCAGTCTTTGTGCTAAACTAAGCTTACAACATGCTGCTTGTAGCTATATATATTAAGAACTCAACTTTAAAGAGAGCAAATTTTGAGATTTTTTTAAATGATGTCTTTAACACGAAACAGGAACATGAAAACAGTGTTACAGTTACAGGAAGTTATTATTGTAAGTATTACTATTATTGGTATTCATAGTATTGTTGTTAGATAATTCTAACAATTTTTTGTTATTTTTTTATTTACATATATATTATTATTTAATTTATGAAGATTTGTGGTGAGTTCTGCAAATTCACTAATTTGGATCGCTTTCACTGCCCTCATAGTTTCAGTCACAGTAGCCTCTAAAAACAACCTGTGCACTATCCGCTCAACACCAGACAACAGACGTGTAAATCAGCAACTGTTTAATGTTGGAAGATCTAAAGTGATGTTGAGTCAATGTTTTTAATCTGTTTCTGCTGCCCCTGAAAAGGCCAAAGAGTCGGTGACCGCATGTTATTTCAGAGTTTGTGATGCCCCTCATTTCGTATAAAGTAAATGATGCTGAGAGGCACGGAGCCAAACACTAAATAAAAATCTAACAGTAACCATGAGCTGAGAGAACATTTATTTGAAGTTCAGGTAATTGTACAAAATTGTCAAAAATCTGAGCTCTTTCAATCAAACCATTTTCAGTTAAACACTGATGAAATGTTTTAAAATCAGTATCAATCATTATGACTGGTATAAGTTACAAAAATCATTATTACAGAACACTCATTTCCATGGCAGAGTCTTCACTGTGTTCATTAGAGGACCTCTAATCAATCAACCTCTAATTAAATGTTCTCAGTTCATTCTAGTGTTTGAAGCTTTGGTCTCTTGTGTCAGCGCTCAGGCGGTCCTGAGGGCCATAAGCCGGTCCCACATTTTCTCAGCGGGGATGATGAGCTTGCTGATGTCAGGACGAGTTTTAAAGAGCAGGTAGGAGCCTCCCAAAACAGCTCCTGTCGCGCTGAACAGGAGGCTGCGGTTTATCACCTGCGAGAAGAACATTTGATAAAAATCTTAATTAGCTTGAAATCACTTTTGACACTTTCCTGCACAAATTTTTTTTGTCCTCACACCCGCACCCTCACCCAACCCGCACCCTCAGGCTGTTGAAGCACTGAGCACATCTCAGCTGCAAAGAAAATGCCCTGAATGCCCCTTTGAATAACAAACAGACACATTTAACATAATTTATGTGGGATAATGTGAGGTACTGTGACATAATTAAAGAGAATTCATAATTGTCGTTGTTCATAAATGTTTCGTGTCTTCACAGACTGACATGATCTCACTGCAGCAGGCTTTTATTTGTCCATGCCAGTATCACAGTATTACACACTACGACTGCATATGAAGCTTCATACAGCAGTTTTCCTTCCTCCCCACAGGGGTCATTGTGACCTTTGCCTAAACATCCCTACAGGTTTTAACAGTTTACACAGAAGGCTGTGAAATCCCCACCGCACTTCTGACAATGGACCATTAGTGAAGAAGCCATCAGCACACATCACATCACACAGTTCAGCACAGTGTCAAAGACGAACTGGCTCATCTACAGCCAAACCAAAAAATCAAAGACATTTCTTTGTGCAGTTAGGCTCTGTGTTTGCAGCGGAATACATCAAATATTTCTAAAAGGGGAAGTATTAACCCAGTGAGAGTCACATCCGCCTTTCATGCTCACTGATAATAATGCTGCCACTTCAAAAGAGTCCCGAATTACAATACAAACATAATTCAAATGCAGGAAAAATCCCCCAAAAAGAGAACTGTAGACAGTGATATGAAATGAATGTCATGAAATGAAAGAGTCTAAAAAGAAAACACATTTTCACAAAGAGTCTTACTTTGTCTTGCCAATGCCAGCGCTCCACAGCGTGATGGTACCTTGTCCGAGTGAAAGTGACCTGGAGACAACAGGTGACATAGATTTTGTGGTATACCAAACACTGTCAGTCATCTCTTTATTTATTAAGACACCTACCATTGTGTAAAGTGGGACTATTGTCTTTGGCATGAGAAAGTGGAGGAAGTTATCAACATGTTTCCTGAAAAGGAACCACCTGGAGTTGACATGGGCCCGCATCTGCAAACAAAACAGTCCTTGTGTTGGTACAGTGAACCACCTATCACTTTATACTGTAACTTTGTTAAATAAATCTCTCTTGGCCCAATTGGGTTGATATATGTTTTCAAAATGATGCATTAGCGCTGTTATATATAAACTGCCCAGGAGAATATAAAGTCATTCAAATGATGTGACTGTTTAGCTGCTACATTCACCAGCTCATCACTGACTGTCTGTCTGCAGGTAGTGTACGGTGGCCGCTAAGAACTTATTTGCTAAAAGCAGCTGCCTGTTGCTGCCAAAAACAACAGTGATGAGAGCGCTGAGAGAGAAACCAAAACAGAGCAGTGAACCAAAGCAAACAGCTGAAAGAAGCTATAAAGCTCTGTGGAGCTGAGGAGAACATGGAATTATTATTATATTACCCTTCTGTAATATGATTGACTTTCAACATCTTTCCCATTACACACATCATTGCTTATTTTAAATGTGATTATCTCACTTGTATTGGAGTATTTTTATAGATGTATATATGTGGTTTTGCGACCAAAACATACTTCCCACCGTTTTTCCAGTGTTTATGTGTTGGGTTTTCTGTGGAACTAGTAGAATTAAACAATTTCTAATCTTATATATGGCATTTTGAGGCACATGGTGAAATTAGAGTAACTAAATAAGCATTACTTCAATGTAGTTGTACATGGCCAGGTCTGAAATCGCGTGGTCGTCTGGGACTCGCACTCTGCTGTACTCGGGCAGGACGGCACCTGAGTGGAGAGGGAAATGGCCATGAATTGTCAGCTCATTCTTCATGGCGCCTTTTAATCTCTGTTCATTTTAAAAGTACTTACTGAAATCCTCATTGAACTGCTCCATTATTTCGTCGAAGACAATGCAGTCCTCAAAGCCCTATAAAGCATGAACGGATGAATGAGCCTCCATTTAATTCCCCTCTGCCTTTTCTTCGCCTCCATTTAGTGTTACTTACAGCGTTCATCCCCTGCCCGTAGAAAGGCACAACGGCGTGGGCTGCATCGCCCATGAGGACGCATTTGTCGCCAATGTGATATGGGGAGCACTTGACAGACACCATGGCTTGCCCAGGCAATCGGAAATAATCCCTCTTGAGAGCATCACTGTGAGGCACACATGGAAATAAAACAATTACAAACTCGTTTTGAGATATTCATTCTGACAATTGTATCTTTCTAAACAACAGACTCTGTTATTTGCTTGTTACAAAAGCATCCGTCACATCCGAGTGAGCCAAAACAACCACGCTCTGTCTGCCCTGGAGAAGTTAAACTGCCAAACAGTGGAACAAAAGCACGCGTTCAGTCATTTAAGCCTGCACAGTCCAAATAAAGTCAACCCGGAGTGGATGTGAGTGACTGGGAGCCTTAAACATTTCAACAGCTCGCGCCTCCGCTATCTCTCCGTCGCCCTCAACATACGCTTCACCTCAAATTAAAACCTCAGCGCGCAAAGCCATGTAACTGCAAGTCTGCAATTTCACACATGGCAGATCATGGCTGCGGATGCGCCTGGAGGTGCCGGGATGATGGGAAACGAGAGTGTTTCAGAGGATGGCTTGGCAGGTCGGATGAAGAGATAAACACAGAACAGGGAGAGGAGAGGAAGGCGGCGATGACAAAGATAGAGGGAGAGACAGGTGGAGGCGAGAAAGTCACTTACACCCCTATTAGCGGGATGGCGTCGGGGAAGTATTTTTGGAAAAATTCGATGACCTCATCTCCTGTGGTGATCTTCTCGAACTCGTCAAAGGGCATGAAGAGGGTACAGGTGAATGTCTTGTCCTAAATTGGAAAACAAACACAGCGCACGGTCATGTGAGCCGTCAAACGCACCGTGACACCTGTCTGGTCAAGTTAAGTCCAGTCATCTTTATTTACACCAAGACATACAGTTGCTGCTTTACAAGATTCACCTATGACCACCCACTGCTCCAGCAGTGGTACAAAGGCACAATGTAGAACTGCCTGTGTTATGTAAAATCTATCTATATGTAATATATGCATCAATAAAAACAGCTCATCCGAAACTCCCTGTAATTCCAAAGTTGTGTTGCTCAACTATTGGTACGTATACATTGAGGAGTTGGAGGGTGTGTAACTGCTCTCTTATTGTCTCATGGCTCATTTTTTCAGCCTTCATCCTAATTTAATATCAATATTTAATAATTGTTGAGATACTTACTCAACTACAGTCCAGACTAAAGAGGTGAACAGAGTGACGGACCAAATAAATCATTTCCAAACTGGGTGTCTCTATGTTATTTCCGACATAATCTCAATAATCTAATCATCAATAATAATAATAGTTGCTAATAGTTTTCTTTTAGGATAACAATAATGGCACAATACAACACATGGTTTCAGGAGTAGTTCATACATATGTTGCATTTAGAGGAAAATGATCACAGATGTGTTCACAAGAGTGAATAAATCCTTTCATGAATACTGCACCTTGTACTGTGCACACAAGAAATTTCACATGTAAAATGTTCAGTTGTTCCATTACTATAGGAAGTCCCACCCTTAATTCCAAACATAAAGTGATGGATGGAAGTTTGCTGGTGTTGTGGGTGTGCCATTATGTGCCCCACAAAGCAGGTGCTATCTGTCAAGATTACAAAGTCCTCCCCCTGGACCTTTTAGCACTGTCTCTGTTACCATGGTACCCTCAGCAGCAGGGATGTGTTTTTATTTTGTCAACCCTAATGTGTTCCTGGGAACTTGGGCGGTGAGTGACGGGGCGAGTGCTCTCCAAAGTCAGCTGCCTGAACCTGGTCTCGCTGAAGTGAGCAAGACTGCTGTGCTGAGTCAGCCATGCGGAAAAATCATTGTGAGATTAATAGGCACAGGAGAGACAGAGAGAAGTGTGTGGAAAACAGACAGAGCGACTGATGAGAAGGAGGATACTACTGCTGTGTGAAAAGTAGGTAAGACTTTTGATGACTAAGCCTCCAGTGGTCCTCTTTTGGCTATGAAGTGTCCGTAAACGAGGCTAATTAACTCTACGAGGACGTCCCAGAGGTTAATCAGGCCTCAATTTTTTCTGAAGTGATCACGCTTCAGGCTGTTTGTATCAGCTAGGGGATTGCTGAAAAAAATGTGTGTTCATAACCTCAGAAATACAGCTCACACTGTTCAGTTCGTATCACACTCACCAGGTTGGGCAGGGCGATCATCATGAATGTGTTCCGTGGCCAGATGTGCAGATAACCGGGCTTCATGGCAAACTGGGGATAATGATGGCGAAAGTGGGACAAATGAAATAAAGAAGACATCTACGCTGGTGCCTGAAGACGGTGAGTCTAGTACGAGGAGAGGCCCCGATGTAAGGAGGGTACGGCAGAGTGGACTGACCTCTCCGTTAATGGGCGGCATGGTGAGCTCCATGTAGCCGTGGGGGATGTAGGTCTGGCTGTAGTTGAAGCGGCTGCAGCGGAGGAATTGCTTGCGGATGGCAGAGAACGCTCCGTCGCAGCCCACAATCAGGTCTGCCTTGATCTGCTCCTCGGACCCATCTGACCTGAGACACACAGCAGTAACAGTACAAGTTAACCTCATAACACAGTATACTGACATCCACACGTATATAAGATAATAACCATACTTGTTTATAACTTGACTTGACAGGCTAAACCTTTTCATGCTTCGCCTGAGAGTCCTTAACATTACAAAAAAAGCACCAGTAAGCAGTCAGCGTGATAAATAATTCAATGAGCAAAGGCAACTTCAAAGTCGGACAGCTTCATCGGGCTTCCTAGAAGCAATGTACCGAAAACCTACGCACCTGTCACCCAGGCTGACACTCAGGGGTGTAAGAAGTGTTCCTTTGTGGATCTTGAGCCTGAGAAAAATGTGGGGCCCTCAGGCTTCATGCTGCAGGTCTGATTCAGACACAAGCCTAATACAGACTGAGAGCTTCTTTCTCACTCTTGGCCTCTTCATCCTGCACACTTTGGGACTATCTCTTCCTCTGCTGGAGTTTACTTTTGCTTTCTCACTAGTACACTGGAAGATTAGGACACTGGTAGTTTGTAATTTCCTGTGTTACAAATGAAAGCTAAACAATTGAAGTATTTCGTTCACATATAGTTTAAAGTTGTGTGCTCACTGCCTTTAAAAGCTGTTCCAAAAAGCAGTAGGCAGTATTGCCGACATTCCTGGACATCCCTGCCTGACGTGCCACACGGAGAAGCCTCCTGTCATCGACCCTGGAGTTACAGGGGAAGATAAGTGTTGGCTGCGAGGTCTGACTCTGCTCACGGGACAGCACACACGAATGGGCCGAGGTCAAATGCTGGTGCATCTGTTAAAGTCAATGTTAAGTACATCTGATTATATTCTTGGCACTCTGTCATCTCATTTAACCATCCCTGCAGAGGACATAATGTTGCCACACTGCTTTAAACACACTTCCACTTAACACTGCTGCAAAGTGTAATTCATTTCATTCTTCTTGACCCAACAGTCATTAGTGTATATGTCCATGCATTACGGGTCATGAGGCTGTGCATCACCACACAAAAGATATTATTAGTCCACCTATTATTATATATAATATTATTAGACCTGTTTTATCTCATAAAAAATGACAGTGACCAATTAATCTGTAACTTATCAGGGTATAGTAAATCTGTGTATATATATGTGGTTTCCTAATGTAGCGAGGCTCTGTGACAATCCTTTTGCTGTGTGTGCACCATGTGATGTCCCCTATGGTATCTCGAAAAACGAATCAAATTACAATATTGACTGGCGTTCAGTGACATTCTAAGCCCTCATTAACATGTTATTAGATATGCTACAATAGGCTAGGTTACAACACAATTATAGACCAGACTATAGGGAGAAAGCAGGTCATGCGCATCTATTTCATTCCAGTGCCTATCTCTGAACATTTCCTGGCCAGTAGGGGAGGAAACCAGTTATCAGAGTGGCATCAGGGTCTCCGTGTACATTTAATTATGCGAGCTGGAGAGAGCAAACATGAGCTGTCGCAGTTCAGCCGCAGGGTAGCGGGAAAGCTGCGTCCGGGATGCGTCAGGTGCCTGGTGACTTTTGGAGTCAAGGCACACTCACACTCAGCATTTACGTAAAACTTGATTTAATTAAAGAGAAGAAACATGTTTGGAAACCCTGGCAAAAAAATAGAAAATGCACAGTGACTCATTCTAATCCACATTTTTTCAGCATATGCTAGATCACCAGGCACAAAAATGAATAAATTAGTAGAAATGACAACAGGCACATGAAATGGATTTATTACACATTTTAGATAAGGTTGAATTCAATTAAAAAACTCTGAGATCAAATTAAACAGAGTGTGTGCCTCTGCATACTGTGTTAATAATTCTCAGCATGGGTACACTAATTCCTACAACCAAAGAGACCTGGAGGTGTTGCGGTGTTAATTGGGTTGTAAATTGTGTGTCACATTTTCCTCAAGGACAACCACTTATTGCAGAGTTACAAAAAAAAAAGGTCACGCACAGAGGCCTCAAAGGCAGCATGTTTATCGGCATCCCAGATCTCTGGCAGTTAACATGTAACAAGGCCACTTCTGTGTTTACATGGAGGAGCACAGAGGGAGCAGGATCAATAAAGCCACAGTTAAAAGAAAGAATGCAAATGAGTAGATCCTCCCCCTAGATTGCCCTCCTTACATTACGTGTGTGTGAGAGAGAGAGTGTGTGCTGTGAGTATGGGGGTGCACGTGATTGGTAACTATTTACCTGACAAAGGTCATTTCCCCTGTTTCAGCACTCCAGTCCTGCAGTTTGTGGTCAAAGTTCAGCTTTGTGTTTGGATACGTCTCTGCCGCTGTGGGAGTGAAACGTTACAAAAGGCGCTTATATCACACACGCAAGCCCTGACATAACACCAAACTGCTTAATGCAAGAGGCAGCCTCTCGTTAGAACACACAGAAAACCTTAACTCATCCAATAAAATGCATGAGGTCGCAGGCCGTCAGCAAACAGCCGCTGAAGGGGAACGACCTCGCGCCGATCAGCATGACTCTCGCGAACGACACAGCGGATCTGGTTTTGTGAAAACGGGTGTTTAGGTTGTCGCGTTCGCCGAAATCCCTTTATCTCCCTGTTCATTCCAAGAGTCTGGATCGGCCTGATAAGAGGGGGCTTGCTTTAACAATCGGCCTCTTTTTCAGCGCACGCAGGCAACCTAATTAAACACAGACCCGCGCTGTCACACATTATCTCCGAGCATACACTGAGGCGCTTCATTAAATATTAGGCAAAATCCTTTTAGCCAGAAAAGACTAACACATCCCTCGACGTCCCCTTGCGGTTTAAAGTGTCACATGAAGCTGGCACACAGGGAGTATCTGCGGTGGATGGGGCTCGGCTCACCAGAAAAGAGCATAATTTAAGGCAATTGGTGGGAAGAAACAGTGTGTCTTTTAAAATGGGGCTTTGTGCAGAGTTCATGAATTAACAATGAACTGAGGGTGAGGACTTGAAACTTGATTAAGGCCTGCATAGGCATCAGGAATATGAGTTAATATGCCGTATAATTTGCTGTTTTTTGCTAAAGAAAAGTAATAACATATTCCTTCTCATAGGAATAAAAAGTTGCATTCATTAGCAACAAAAAATCTTGACCGAGGCAACATTCAGCCAACGTTAGCTAACTTTAACA
>JAOXYL010000039.1:4801584-4820576 GCA_028564955.1 Terapon puta | reverse complement strand
TTCTGCATGAGAGATGAAGATTCTCATTAATGAAGATTATACATTTATTAGAGTGCTGTCAGTGGGCAGCAACATTTAACACATTCTCTCCATACATATTTCACCTGCCTGCTGCCTTTACATCAAACTGATGGCAGGGCGCATCATTTGAATGTGCAATGTGCAATTCAAATTAAACCATTACTTCAGCACACCTCCTGTGACACTGCGTTCACTGTTCACAAGCTTTTTGGCTGAATTCTAGAAAGACACTGTTAATGGTCTTACCTGTTAGCAGCTCTTTGTTCAGATTGGCTCGGTCTACAGACAGGATGTACTGAAAGGAGAACAATCTGTATTGAAGTGCAATTCCACAGGTACTACTGCTCCACAGACAGAACTATAACACTGTTCATTTAAAATGGGAACAGGAATCCTCAAGGGTTTACACTCTGCCTCCATGACTCTACATGTTTTGTTTTGTATTTTTGTTTTAATTGCCCTCATCCCAAGTTACCGTGGGATTGAGTATCGCTGCCAAACAGGCGGGAGTCTAATGAAAAACAATGATTTTCACACATACAAACAATAAACAACACACACTTCATAAAAACATACAAACATCATTTTCTTGGCCTACTGTTAATATGTTAATAACATGTTTATGTTCACACACACTGCAGTTTCTTTAAGTTTCTGTATGTGTGTGCTTGTGAGCACACGCAGTTCTATACAAAGTACGAGATAACAAGTCCCATAATTAAGTCATTTATCATGTCAAAGTAACAAGGTATATTGATACTGCATAACTATGAAAATCTAATACAAATCTAACCCAATTGATTAAAATATGTTAGACAAACTTACTAATAGGATATTACAGAGTTATGTGGTTAATGGAGATATGTAGTAGTTTGACATGAGTTCAAATGTCTTATTGAGTGCAGTGTTGCAGGACATCTTCCGAGCCCATCATTAGCATGGTTTTTAAATCACAGAAATGTGCAGTTGTTTGGTAAATGACAGTAGTCCTGCAGCTGGTGAGGAGGTAGTGTCAGTTTATCCGGGCTTTGCATCCTTCATGATAAAATAAATGACAACAAACGGGCACCTTACCTGGCCTTTCTTGCCGTAAGGGATTGGGGACTGTTTTCCACTCAGGGAATGGATCATCCTTGCATGCATGGCAATCCCCTTGGAGACAATCTGAGGAAAAATCATTGTTAAATTCTGGCATTTATTGACATTTAGGATAAATTGCTCAGTCTGTGTGGTCACCCAGTATCTACCCTTGAAAGTATACATGAAAACCTGGTAATCAGACCTTGCCATGCTCAAAAGTCATGCAAGTGTACAAAAAAGGGCCTGATGTAGACTTCTCAGGCGTGCATAACATACTCAGTGCAGCAACTGTGGACGAACAAAAAAGACTGCTGACCTCAGATAAAACATCTTGAGTCGCCTACAAGGAAAAGAAAGCACGGTGGACACATTCTCTGGGGCCTGGCCACACATTTAATATTTCATTATTAGAAAACCAGCTGAACAAAAAATAGAGGCTTTCCACCCACTTGCCTCCACTTCAATTTATGATGTGTGAACTCGCACAGAAATGCAGGAATAATGAGTGACCTTCACAAGTTCTGCCACCAGTTTGTTTCTGACCACACATCACTTTTAGTCAAGCAAACCAAGACTTTAATATTTAACAGTGAATGTATTTGATCAGCATACCTTATCCTCCATTCCTACATGCTTCAGTGCTTGCCGGCCCCTGTGAGATAAGGCCAGGTTGATGCTTCTCCCCTTCACAACTTTGGCTTTGCGAATGTCTGACCAAAAGACACAATGTTTCAACCTGGTAATTATTTTGTTTTCCATTGAAAAAACAATGCTTCTCTTCATCCATGTGCATATACTGTTCAAGGAATATTGTCATTTTTACTTAATTTTTGGCCTACTCCTCAGCTTGAACAGTGAACTGTTTAATTAATTAAATGGGTTTAAAAGAGATTTTTTAATACTACCTTCCCGAGTTTCAAAGACCTCCACATCAAAGCCTCTTTTGGCAAAGTAGCAGGCGTTCAGTGCTCCAACCTAGTAAATGGTAAAGGGGAGTAAGGACAGCTCTTTGAAACTCCTGCCAAAATCACTGCGCTTTACACTGCCATACATAAATAATTATCTTAAACCAATATTAACACTATATAGACTGCATAGATAAACACACCTTTGTGATCTTATTTACTTTATTCCATACTTTCATGTGCAAATTCACATTTGACTACAATATACAAAAAGGAAAGTCCATTTCTTAAAGGTAATAGAACTGTCCCCTTTTAAAGAAGACAGTTGCCTTAGAGGCAAAAGATCAAAATGCAAAAGATCGAAAGACAGGAGTTAATGTACAATGAATAATTCACTTTCATTTTCCTTTCTTACCAAACCACCGCCTACCACTGCTACAACTTTCTTCTTGGTTGACCCGTTAGTTGATTCCTCCATTGTTTCCTGGTGGTCTGACTGCCTCACTTTCCAGTTCAAAGTGATCAGAACAGAGGTGGTGGGTAAAGATTTAAAAGAGGAGGAGCACAGCGAATCCCATGAATGTCACTCACGAAATCAGTTCCCCTTTTCAAAGCAAACACAGTCAAGAGATAAGTGAGGGCTCCACACGCTGATCTGGTGTCAAAGGGCCTTAACAGGATCCTGTAGCTTAGACAACTCCTTTGGGTGGAATACAAAGAGGCTGGTGTTGAAGAAGAAGAAGAAATGTCAACTTGTCTGCTGGATATTAAGCTTGTTAAAAAAAAGGTCTGTACAATGACCTAATTTAACAATTGAACAATCTCCCAAAAGTGATATCAAGTGTCAAGCCTATATTATTGGGAGAAAACATAAGGTTATTACAGCAGAGGGGTCATGTGCCGCTGTTAAGTAATAAGATGACTAATGTAGTAGATCACTGCCTATGATGTCTGTGGTAGGTAGTGAAAGTCAGTGAAATGTACAAGCGTAGACATGTGTCGCCATCTAGTGGCTCTGTGATGACACCAACATCAGACCACTACATAAGTCCTCCAGCACAAAGGGCATGTGTGCAGAACAAAGCTTATGTTATCATGAGTTGTATTATTAATGGAGCAGTAAAGGGGCTGCATACAGAATATATTCTAAAAAATAAATAAATATAGTTTGAATGTGTTCATTTTTTGTTTGACAAAACTATAAAGCTCATGTTTTATTTAGCTGTTTAACTCTGAATCCATGCTGTTCTTGGTTGAAGTCTCCAATGTGTATTTCTTTTAAATGCATGTAGAATGTGGAAACCCCCAATACTAATACAAAGAAAGCAAAACGTAAAAGCAAAGAAAACATTGTTTCAACTTATATTGATATATCATTCAGTCAGTCTTTTTTCCCTTTAAAAAAAATGTTCTGCATCGATCCAGCAGATTTTTTGCATGTTCCAGAAGACAACAAGTGGTAACAGGTTTTCTTACATATTTCTCAAAATTATGTTTAATATCCAGCTTCTGTAACTCACACCTTCACTCCCCATTATATATTTCTTCTTCTTTAAGCAGACACTGCATTTTTGAACAATGACTTTTCAAACAACAGGACAGTATAATTGTGGCACTGCATTACACTCTTTGGCATCTGTCAAAGTGATAAAATACAGACAGTTAGGAACACAAGAAAGAACACAAGAGGGAGTAGAAAGATCAGATAAATACAATAGTAATAATAATAGTATTTCAGATACTACATTATATAAACTGTGCAGACTTTATTAGTTTTATGGATAAGTTATTATATTTCACAGGTATATGACTGCAGTACAAATACAGTACTCACCAATTAACTATAGCTTATGCCAGTTTAATGTTATACAAAGGGAGGAGTTGGATTGCATGCAGTGTTGTATAACTGTACAATATATTTATTTCTCACTGCTGTCTCTGTAGCTTGAACCTGAACTGATACGCAGCACGTAAAAGGAAATCCACAACGCAGGCTACCCTAATCGATACCAGAGTCAATGACGCATCATAAATTTCATAAATACAATGAAAATTGAACAGGATAATTTGTATTTTCTCAGATACTCTTAATTAATCTGCTCAACTGATAACCATGGTCATGACATTGTATATCACACTAAATTGATCACCTATGGTATTGAAGTAATGACTGCTCTGTGATCTATTGCTCTGGCCTAGTCCAATATGGCGCCGAGGGAGCAGAGTTTGTTTTTCACCGGATCAAAGTATGTTGAGGTGCTTTAACCGAGCGGCCCAGTGTGTAAGATACCCATTAGCAGAAGGCAGCAGTTCATACCTTAACCGAGACTTTAGGTACGTTTTGGCAGGTAAATGTCGTGACTTTTTCTTTAAAATATTTGTGTTATTTTTTTCAGACAGCGGGCCGTTGAAGCCGTTAATATTACTGAGTTAAGCTCCCTGGGGAAACTGTTAGCTTTGATGCTACTGAGGCTGGCAGCTAAACCGGCCCGTGAGGGGAGCTCCTGAGAGAATTGTAAATATTTTGAAACAAATCGGAATGAAAAGCATGTAACAAAAAGTTAGGCAGACTAACTCGCCTGACACCATGTTTTATGCCTGGATTTGGGCTTTTATTGCTAATTTAGCATGCTAGCGCCTGAGTGGGATTATTACTTGTCCTCTACCGAGAAACGAAAGCTAATCTCTGCTCTACTTTGGGCGAAGCAGCTGTGTTCCCTTTTTTCATTCAACTATCCAACAGTTAATTGTGAATAAGAAGGGATTTTTTGTTTTATTTGTGCGTTATATCTTGCTAACCACATTTTGCCGCCGTGTGTTGTAAGATATATCAATGTGCCAACTCTTCACTTAAGATATTAACATGTTTGTTTTCTGTTGGATAGCTTCAAAACTACCGCGTGTTTGTAGTTAGATGATTGCGAAGAGCTTCTATATCCAGCCACAGACACCAGGTCCTCTCTGTGATCTGACCCGGTGCATTGTTTGAATTTTGACCAGAGTCGTGGTGACAAATTGCATCTGTTGAAGGTCACCCACCTCAGTAAGGGTCCTTCAATAAGTTGTGTTTTAAATAAACGTGTTATATATAACGTTACAGTATGTTTACATGAGACAGAAAATGTCCCTCAACAAACACAGACAAAGAGGTCACACTCAGTGCTGAAATCTCAACTAAAGGTGGCGAGACTGGCTCCTTGGCTCTTTGATTAAACATTTGTCTCCCTGGTCTGCAGGCTGGTGTCATCCTTGCCACTCAGAATGACCGACCCGGCTGTGAAGAGGGTGGTTAGTGACATTATTCGCTCTCCTGAGGACAAACGGGTTTACAGGGGCCTGGAGTTCACAAATGGCCTGAAGGCTATGCTCATCAGTGACCCAACAACAGACAAATCCTCAGCTGCTTTGGATGTTCACATAGGTAACGGTTTTATATCACTGTTGTCTTCTAGTCATTTACTTTCATGTAGCATCATTGCCTATAGGAACCCTCATGACACCTTTTAAGAAAACCAGTATATAACTATGTTACGGTGACGCACCAAAGCAAAAGACTTCCATAGTTTACATTCACAGAGTAACCTCTATACATTTCATGCTACTGTCCTTTGCTTATAGCATGCATCATTTTTTGTTATGGTGAATTAGATGAGTTAATTCTCTACATAAATGTAGCCATTATTGTGCCACATTATATGTCTAGTTCTGTCTTTGCACTCTTAACTTTTGTCACCTGTTAGGTCAACCAAGATGTTGCCTTTACGACCTTTAGTGAGCTAAGGGCTATTGGCGCAACAAACTGATTTTCTATGGACCTTTTGCTTGAATTCACAGGTTCATTATCGGACCCTGCAAACATTGCTGGCCTGGCACACTTTTGTGAGCACATGCTCTTCCTGGGAACAAAGAAATACCCCAAGGAGAATGAGTACAGCCAGTTCCTCAGCGAGCACGCGGGCAGCTCTAACGCCTTTACGAGTGGAGAGCACACCAACTATTACTTTGATGTGTCACATGAACACTTGCAAGGAGCATTAGATAGGTACGTTCCTGTTTGTTTGGTGGGACTAATTTGACCTGTAAATATTTTCATGTATGTCATGCATGTCATTTATATTTGAGTTGTGTCCTGTATTAAGTTTAACTTGTGTTTTATGCATGAGTGGGTCCACCTGTATTAATTTGTGTTGATTTGAGCATTTTCAAGCTTTGTACTCTTTGACTTTGTCTCTACAACTCTTACTTGAAATGACAAAACCCTGATGTTAGCAGCGTGGCAGGTAGTGAAATGCCAGCGCATTCATTTGGTCGCAAACATTTACATAGTAAGACCTTCTGTCTACTCTACCTAAAAGGTTGTTTAGTGTTCTGCATGTATTGTTTCCCTTGGGAGTCCAGGTGTTAATCCAGGTGAGCTGCCAAGTCATTGTCTGTTGACTGTTGGTTACCAGCTTTGTTGTGCTTTCTTTTAAAACCCCCAGCATTGCCCCAACCCCCAACTCAGGTTCGAAACCTCAGGCGCAGGGTGAGGCCAATGGCTACTGCCTTGCAGGGGTCTCTGCTTACGTGTCAGCTGTGTTTGTATGGAGAGGACAGTAGGACGATATCAGAATTTAACCTATTGGGATAAGCTTACCTACTTATAAATGTATGATAGTCTAGCAAGCATCTGTTTATGTGTCATAGGCTAATTGTTCCCCTGTGCCAGTGAATTGCAGAAGCCATCTGGACAATAGTGGTAGGAAAGGGCAGTGCAGAGTATCTTGAAATATTGATGATGCTGCCTCTTTGAAAATGGAAGAGCATTATGTTCTTGACGATTCTATGTGTCATTAGCTGGCCCCATTATGTTAATCATAATTTGACTGTTCTAATCAGAATGGCTGTATTTAAATAACAATTTCTATTGAGTTTACACATTTAGTAATTTGTAATCAAAAGGCAATGTTGTTTTCATGATGAGTGAGCTTTGAAGGGTACATTTTTACTAAGAATGACAACATCAAGCACCTCATACGATAAACATATCTCAGGTCATGATATAATTTTTTGCTAGAAGTTTTATTGATCTAAACCACAACCTCTTCTGACAATTTTAATAGCCTCCACCTATTTTAGTCACGACTTAGTACAATGCTGCATAAATCTAATGCAGTAACCATCTCTGGATGTAGCTTAAAAAACATTCAAATTTTGTGTGCCTATCGTTTCCTCATTTGCATGGCAGTTGCTGTCACTTTGTATTCATGCAAATAGTATCTTCACCATGTCCTGCTTTCTGGCCTTTTCTGTCTATAAATAGCTCAACACACCAACAGTCTTCATTTAACCCAGAGCAGCAATAGGCTATGACTACACATCAAATCATAAAATGTTGATAATTACTGAAGTAGTAGCCTATTGCATCTTAAAATATGCTATTATTATACTATACTAAACTATACTGTTTAAGATTCTCTTTCATTATGTAATCTCTGCAGGTTTGCCCAATTCTTTCTGTGTCCATTGTTTGATGAGAGCTGTAAAGACCGAGAGGTGAATGCTGTGGACTCTGAGCATGAGAAAAACCTAATGAACGATGCCTGGAGGCTCTTTCAACTGGAGAAAGCCACTGGCAACCCCGACCACCCGTTCAGTAAATTTGGAACAGGTAGAACAACACCAGAGTTACCACCAATGCTCAGTCACTGCATATTGCATTGCCTCCATTTGTCTTTGTTGTGTAGAACACGCAGTCAGCCCAATTTAAATAGGTCATGTTATTAAAACAAAAGTATCCAGTACAGACTAGATGATTATGCAGATTTTGTGTACTAATGTATTTTTAGGTAAAGGTAAATAAATTATGGTAAATTTTTAGATTAGGTAAGTTAAACAGACTTTTGATGAATAGCACACAACCAATGCTGTATCATGACAGGCATTTAGGCTCATGGAGAAACAAATAACACAGTACATTAAGTAGTACATTAGTGCGGTATTATTGTTTATTCACTTTAACGACCTGATCATAATGTATATTGTGAGGCATTAGGTTAAAATATGCATCAGTGTCTGTAGAAACAAAAGAACACACTGTTCTTTAGCAACAAACAAAATTTATATAAACAACAGCAATTATATGCTTTGATCTGTGACATTTTTAGCACACCAAGATTCACTCAACTGTCACTGAAGTGTTGTGAGGTAAAGTGTCTCATAGGACGAGGGGAATGAATTTGCAGATCAGAGTTACATAGACTTGGAGCAGCTCCGAGCTCAAAATAGCCACCCGATGGCACTCTTGAATTGTATAATCTTTATTCCAGTCAAGAATAGAAGACGACCAGACAGGCCTGAAAGTCAATGCACTCATAGTGGATCAACATAATCTTCTCAAGACTAGTGCTTTGTTTTTCTGTCTGTCTCAAAAAACCTCAACCACCGGCACTTGACTTACCTCAGAGAAAGATCACTGTGTGATCCTAAACTAATTATACTTAAGTAGCCCAACCTGTTATGTGCTCTAAATATTTATGTAGCTATGAAGAAGGCCACGCAGACGTTTTTTGTGTCTGTGTCCTTTGTGTTCCAAAAGGAGGAATAGTCATTGTCTCATCCTGCAGTGATCACTGTCTGTTCATTCCCCATAATGCTTCATCTAATGGTCTGCTAATACACTACTTGTATTTGTGGATCTGTTTATATAAAGTACATTGATGATTGTAGTTGGATGGTGAAGATGAAGCTGAAGAATTTATACTAACTGGTTATTACAATTGTGCTTTGGCATATAGAAGTTGTGGAATGATTTTTTTTAAAACAAATATTCACTACTCATGCATTATTTATCTTACAGGAAACAAACTGACCCTTGAGACCCGGCCATCTAAGGATGGGATTGACATCCGTCAGGAGCTCCTGAAATTTCACTCCACATACTATTCATCCAACCTCATGGGCCTCTGTGTGTTAGGTAGAGGTAAGAGTTCACCTCCTCCGATAATGATGTTCAGATCTTGCAAAAACCTCCTCTAACCATAACAGCCTGCAGCTTGCTAAGCCCTTGTTCTGTTTCTCAAGACAAAAACGGGAAACAAAAAAGGCAAGTCATCTATGATGACTTTTATAAGTATGTAGCCTGAAACATCTTCAAATTCATATCACTGTCATATTTAGATTTTGTTACTGTGACTTGGTGCAATTACTAAAAACAAATGAGACTCTAGTCCAGACTCAAGAATCCTCTACCCACTACTGGTTGTAGCATTTGCTAGTTACACCTCCTTTTTGTCATTTCTCATCTTGTAGGTTTACTTTGCTTGCACAGTGGAAGCAGATTAATTCATTTCTATTATTCTTTTTTTTTAATATCTTCCCATTGCTCTTTTACTAGTTTCAACTGTTTGTAATGCACTACAATTGTAAGAAACTTTGAAAACCTCTGCTTCCTTTGTGGTAAAAAGAACAACCCCATCTTCCTGTTTTGCCATTGATAACAGCCGGCAGGACAGTTTAACAAAGTTCTCAATAAACTAAAGCTGATATGTCTTACTTTAAAATAAAAGTAATCACTGCAAGTTCAGTGAGCCTTTATATTTATTGGTCAAAATACCACAGGAGTTAAGCAGTTGTGCACATCTCAAAAACCCTTGATCAAAACTCAAAATCTGATCGTTGGTGTATGAGAAATATAGAGCTGCCTTTGTTGACTTCTAAGTGAATTCTAAGTTCCTCTTAATATTTTTCCCCTTTGCCCACAGAATCATTAGATGAGTTGACCTCCATGGTGGTGAAACTGTTTGGAGAAGTGGAGAACAAGAACGTGCCTATCCCAGAATTTCCTGAACATCCCTTCCAGGAGGAACACCTTAGAGTGAGCCTCTCTCTCTCCAATGTTTCTCACGCTTTACACACTTTGCACTTTCTCTGTTGCAAAGGGTTATAGCCAGAGTTTAAAGAAAGAATTTATTTCAGTATTCATGTACTATGATGAAAACTCATTATATGAAATATTGTATATAACAAGTTCTTAATCTTTTGTCAGCAATTCTACAAAGTGGTGCCCATTAAAGACATCAGGAACCTGTATGTGACGTTCCCCATCCTGGACCTTCAGAAGTACTACAAATCTAACCCAGGACATTACCTCGGACATCTGATTGGTCACGAAGGACCCGGAAGTTTGTTATCTGAATTAAAATCTAAAGGTAGGACATAAAGCAGATCTCTAGGATTATGATGTAATAATATGATGTATCCTATTAAACTTAAGATATTAATTGTTTTATCAAAAAAATGAAAAGAGTGTATTCACAATTAACTGAAAATGTCCATGACTATTATTTCAAGGCTGGGTGAACACACTTGTCGGAGGGCAAAAAGAAGGAGCCAGAGGATTCATGTTCTTCATCATCAATGTGGACTTGACTGAGGAAGGCATCTGTAAGTTGTTCAGTACTTTAGTCAGAGTTTGGTATTGTTCTTTGCATGTGATTATTACCTCTTGTGTGGTTTGTGTATGTGTGTGTGACTAAATTAAATGTAGATAATCACTGAAGCACACGTGTCACTGCAGTGCACGTTGAGGACATCATCTTCCACATGTTCCAGTACATCCAGAAACTGCGCACAGAGGGACCGCAGGAGTGGGTGTTTGAGGAGTGCAAGGTATTTAATCTTGACTATTCAGTAACAACATTTCAGACAGAGGAGCAGGACAAACCTGATCCACTTATTTCTGGTTTGTGGTGAAACTGATAAACCAGTGGAGTCATTGACAGCAGAGACAATGTATTCAAAATGACTTGACTTAATCTTATCAGCTAAATTTAGGCATATCAGATGAAGCTGGATTTATTCATTTTCTATGCCACACTGTTGAAGTCTCTTTTTATAAAAAGGATCTTTCCTCAGAGAGCCAAATAACATGTAGATTAGAGCACAGTCCATTCCAGGATCTTACTAATTCCTTGAACTGTGTGTAACTACTGAATGTGCTGTGACTTCACCAGTTACATCCTCCATCTCTGTCTCTCTCCGCAGGATTTAAACAAAGTGGCCTTCAGGTTCAAGGACAAGGAGCGACCCCGTGGCTACACTTCCAAAGTGGCTGGTTTACTACACGTAGGTCCCTCTACAGTGGTTTCCAGGAAGACAGTGCAGCTAATTTTTGTACCTGCTGTCGTCATCGGGCTGCTGTTGGCTGTCTTGAGAGAACTGAGATTTTGCAGAGGCACAGATAGAATTAAGCTTTTAGATTACCCACAGTTCCGGTACGACTGACTTTTGAACCCAACGGTCACGGCTGCAGGAATATTCTTTCATACGTCTGCAGTCATGTTGCAGTATAACATCTACTTGGTCTAATCCCTTTTTCTCAAGAGTTTGCAAGCTTTGATTCAGTTACAGAACTATTGATTTTAGATCGATGCTCCGTGAAATAAAGAGCTTTATCAAATGATGTGTTTTGCTGTTGGTCCTCCCAAGTGGCTTAAAAGTATTTGGCTTTAAAGAAAAAGCGGAGGAAGTAATTGATTTTTAAGCCTTTTCCAGTAGTGTGAACAGTTAATCATCCCACCTCAAGCCACACAGCACTGACAGCTTTCTGTGCTCTTTTTACAGTACTACCCGATTGAAGAGGTTTTAGCAGCAGAGTACCTTTTGGAGGACTTCAGGCCGGATCTGATTGAGATGGTGCTGGACAAGCTGAGACCAGAACATGTCCGGTCAGTAAGAGAACAACAATGTCTGATTGTGCATAGAAAAGCTGATGCGTACAATTTTATAAAGTATAACAGAGTTAACTTTAGGATAATGTCACTGAAACACACGACTCCAGTGCATGTGGTTTTAGGTAAGTGATGTGAATGATGTCATGTATATTATGTTATGGAAAAGTGGCTAATTTCGGTGCTATTTATTTAAAATAGATGCATTACAAGCCTTATATACATGTAACGTATTTGTGCATAGGAACAAAGAAATATTCCAGGAAGTTTGCAGCAGCTTAATAATTGGTATCTGTGAGAGAGAATAAGAGGATAATGGTATAGAGAATAATATATTCACATAGTAAATAGTCTTTGTTGCCTGCCAGCTGTGACAAAGTGCTGTTGGTCTGCTTTGATATTTGGATGAAACAGCTTTTCAATTTTCTGCCTTGAAAAGAAATGCCAGACAACTTCACAGATTTGATTATCTGTGCACCCCCAAAGGTTCAGTTTGTTATATCAGGAGATGGATACGTGTGCTCGGGAATACATTAGCGAGTTTTGCTCTCTGAATTCGAGTTGCTGGTACGCTCATAGAGGATTTTTGCATGAAATATTTGGCTTAGCTTAGAAGATATCAGTAAACCACACAGTTGGACCTTCTTTTGAAGAAAGAAGAAAGTTGAAGGGGGGTGAGGAGGGTAGCACAGTCTTCTCTGGCACAGCCCCCCTTCATGTTAAAATCCTGCCTTCTTTACATTCTTTAACGCTGACACATTTTATGGTTATGCTGCCTGTGATGAGCAAAGTGCAGCTTCATAACTAGTCTATTCCTTAATGCTTACCAGGGAGGAGATTGTGTGCACTTGTTGGCTGACCCTGACTGTTGGCATGCCTGTCTCTTCCTTTTACTGAAGTGGCTATTTAACATTGAAGTTTTGCCAGGTCTACTTAAAATTCATGACTGTGTTTGCTTACGCATCCGTCTCGTCCGTCTAGCAGCTGTTTGTGAAGTAACTGCAAGTTAAGTGTCATCATTAAAGTTCCAGAAATTTTGTTGCACTTGTTTTACATCGATTCCTAGTCTACGATTGCCGCTTTGAGATTGAATAAATATTTAGGTTGCTGTGAAAGCCACTTTAAATGCAGCACAGTGAGTCTATCAGTTAGAGGCATGTCAGTGGATCTAAGCTTCCTCCATTAGGATCAAAATGCAGTGTTAATATAAAAGCTGCTCTTGTGGAGTGGTTAGATAGAGATAGAGAGTATCTAATAAGCTCTGACAGAGAGGATTTTGTAATATGACCGTGGTCACGCTTTTCTTTTTCCAGAGTTGCAGTGGTGTCAAAGTCATTTGAAGGGCAGACGGACAAGACAGAGGAGTGGTATGGCACACAGTACAAACAGGAAGCCATCTCTGAAGAGACCATCAAGGTGAATCACTGCGGTCATAGTGCTCTAATCAAATCGCACCAGAAGTCCTTTTCTCTGCTTTGTAATGAGTGTATGACCACTGCTTAAGCACAGAACAATGCTTGCTGATTGTACGCCTGTGTTTCAGAAATGGGAAAATGCAGACCTCAACGGCAAGTTCAAATTGCCGATGAAAAACGAGTTCATCCCCACCAACTTCGAGATCTACCCTCTTGAGAAAGATGCTCCATCAGTCCCCGCTTTAATCAAGGCAAGTGTTTTTGCTCTGCTCTCCTGTCATCAAAGTATTATCACTCCTTTTTTCTAACAGCACTGGGCAATCCTTGCTTAACTGCATATTCTTAAAATCTCTGGTATGCTTTCATATGGTAATGTGGTATGTGACTATTGTGGCCATCATGCCAAGATGAGAGGAACTAAGCCATTGACAACAGCGTGCATATAATTTCTCTGAAGGAAGTCCAAATTAAATCTACCGTGCTTTTTATTGCTTAAAGACCAAATTGTAATTTGTTATTCAAAGTGACTGCAAACCCTCTACTTGCACGTGTGGTGTGTAGCTGAATGTGCCTTGGCCAGAATTTCTGCAGAGACTGCAAATAATCTTCTTCACATGGGATGGACTTCTAATGAATATGAAAATGAGAACTCTGTGTGTGATGTTGGTTTCTTCTAGGACACGGCAATGAGCAAAGTGTGGTTCAAACAGGATGACAAGTTCTTCCTGCCCAAGGCATGCCTGAACTTTGAGTTCTTCAGGTGCGTAACAAACTCTGAACTTGTACTTCAGCTGGAACACAAGGTCCTACCCAGTAACTCAACTTTGAACTTTTTAATACTTAGTCTATCATCAACTAAACATGTAGTGCTAACTATTTTTCATTATTTTCCAATAACAAATATAAACAAAAAGTAACATTACTAATGAAATAAGTCATCAGTAGTTAACAATATTTTAAAGTAATATGCCAACATATCAGTTTCTAGAGGGAAGTAAATTGGTCGTATGGTGCAGCTACATGCAAAGTCAATGCAAAGACCTGAATGATTCAAATTCACACCAGGCGATGCAAATACATCCGAATATGCGTCCACATGAGTAATGTCTCAGCTTAAGGGAAAAGTCACATGATGCTGGTCACCGTCTGTGGGCAGAACACCTGCCGTATTTATTCAAGCAATGTAAGGCGAACATTTGCTTTGAGTTTGGTTTGAATAAACTTTTAGTGATTGTTTCTGCAGTTCCTGTTACCTCTACAATCCCCAAAAAATTGTTGTTATCATGTTTTGAGCTGGAGGAAGGGTTCATTTATATATTTCAATGAAGTTAAAATAGTTAGGCTTACCTCTTTGATGAAGGCAGGATCAAAAAGTAGCAGTGAACTTCTAAACTGCAAGTCTGCAAATCTATTTGAAGCTGAAATGTGAATTCTTTCAAACAGTAGATTCTCATTAGTTATTAATGTAATATCAACACAGCTCTGTTTAGCTGAAGACTGTCACAGTTTGATCATGAGGAACAGCAGGTCAACATGGTAAGAACAATGGAAATACAGATGAGTGAAATATATTTCCTGTAGAAACACAACATAAACCATTCTACTAAAATTTTTATATGCCACACAGAAGATTGAACGGCCTAATTAACACAATTTAGCCAGTAGTCTACAATTGAAATCTTATGTATTGGACGGTAGTTGGACAGTAATAGTCAATAGGCCGTGTAAATGTTCAGTTAATAGGTTAAAACAAACGAGCAGGTCAAATATCAAACCAAACCAAACATACCAGAACTTTATGCATATTTGTACTGTTTCACCCCAAATAACTATTGCATAAATTGCGATTAATTGTATGTTCAGTTGTATGCAGAATCCTGTACAGTGCCGTACCCTGAGCTCCTACTGTGAGAAAATGTAGAGAGCAGTATCTCTACACTTTGTGACCATTCTTTGTTTGACCACTGCCATTTTCTCTACAGCCCGTTTGCGTATGTGGACCCATTGCATTGTAACATGGCATATTTATACCTGGAGCTCCTCAAGGACTCCCTCAACGAGTATGCATATGCAGCCGAGCTAGCTGGCTTGAACTATGACCTCCAAAATACCGTCTATGGGATGTATGTAAGTATTCAATGTCCCTCCCCATCGCCTTCATGCTGCATCCCGGAGTTAACGTCCCCACACACGTCGTGTATCATCCTCAGACGGGGCTGCTGAGGCTGAGCTGGGCCTGGGTTGACAGGTAGCCATCTGTACGGCCAGATTGGAAGGTTTTATCACAGATAATGATGCAGCTAATGACAAAAGATTAAACAATAACAGAAAACTTCTGTATACCATTGTCTGTTGTCTGTACTGTCGGACTACATGACAATTTGAGATTTCTCTCAGGTGGTAAACCCATTCCATGCAGTTTAGAAAAACACAAAGAAAGAAAAGAACGTTTCAAAGACCTTGCAACCCAGATCGGGCTGGTCCAGCCGCTGTTCTGTCTGTATCTTCCTCTTCATTCTTCATCAGTCCCTTTCCCCTTTTTGTTCTCCCACCTCCCGCGAAAACCTTATGAGTTTTTTTTTTTCCACCTTGTCTGGCACACCGAGTCATTGTTTCAGATGTATCAGGGTTAAATATACACCTGTAGTTATTACATCCGGTGAAGCAGCGGTCCAACTACGGTATGGAATTTGTGGTTGATCTGAAAAGAGCGGTGGCATGAGTCTTACGACTTTTTACGGCACAGAAAGCTGGTCATGAGGCTGCATATACATACTCTTCTTATCGTTCTTCTCATACTTGCATTGTCTGGTGTTTTATGTTTGTATTTTTTCTTTTTTTTGACAAGCCCTCATTCCCAACAAACTTGTATTTTTGTTTTGTTTTTTTTCTTTTTTTCCTTCCATTAGTCGCTACCTATACGCAGACCCCCTGCACTGCAACATGACCTACTTGTTTCTCAGGTTACTGAAGGATGATTTAAAAGAGTATACATATGCAGCCCGCCTGGCCGGGCTGGTGTATGGCGTAGCCTCGGGGATGAATGCCATCCTCGTAAGTAAGCTGTTTGAAGTCTGAAGGGAAATGGGGGGTGGGTGCCAATGCAGGGTCTGCTTTTAAGATGTTGAGAGTGTGTTAATGGCTTGGTTTTCTATGTTCAGTTTGGTTATGTGTGTCCTCTCTGTCTAACCTGAGTGATTCAAAGGATGCTCTGCTAACTGCTGCTGCCTTCTCTGCAAACACCAACTTTATATGTCACTGAGCTATAGGTTAGCTGAATAATTTTTAGGATTAGTATTTTTGAAATGAATTAATACAGTAGGTTTTCATTTCAGGCCCTCATAGCAATACAACGTTTGTGCAGACTCTCAGTTTACATTGAAACCTGGCCAGTTCTGTCAGGGACGCATGAGTGACTGATATTACAGACTCGGCTCAAAAATTCGCTCAGGGTAATATATATTCAGTACATGTCCAGGAGAAAGACAAACAGAAGAGATGATGGCACAATTTTACCCAATCGGGTTTTTTGGCTTCCAGTCCCTTGCTTCTGTTGTCAGTGTCAAATGATGCAGATTCTCTGACATATTTATAGTCCAATTTCTGCTGATGCTTGTGCACAAAGGGCAGTGGAAGTGGATCTATATCCAGAAGGCTTGATGGGCATAAGTGCCATATTCTCAACCTTTTGTTTCCCACATTTATGATTATAGAAGATTGTATGTTTGTGTTTGTGTTAATGTGTCAGTCAGGGATTTAATATCACATAGCAAAGTAACAACCTGCTTACGGATGAAACTGGTTTGCGGTGGTGCCATTTCTTCCTGTTTTTTCAAGCTTTTGACTTCTGCACTAACACTCTACACCCTTTGTCAGTTGACCCAGTAACCTGCATTCATTAGCCACCTCGCACCAGCAAATTTAAGTGTCCTCTGAGACGCCCATTCAACACACTATCTGTGTAGTTGTGTGAAGGACTGTATGTAATTGATCTGAGTCAGCAGTGTTGGCGTGGCTGGCCGAGTGTTTGTCAAGGTTAATGATGTTAGGAGAGATTACTTTTAACAGGTGTCACCGCAGGGACCTAGCGACAGGGAGTGGGGAGGGATGGGATGAGTCTGAGCGTGTAGCCAGAGGTTTTGCTGAGTCATGAACAGCCATAAGGTGCCGATGACATTGCATAAAGTGGAAGCTTTATATAACCTTGACTGTTCTTTTCCATTTTTAAACTGCTCATTTGCATAGAAAAACCTCGTCATCGACAACTTAAGTCTGCTCTGGCTCCCTGGGAGACTACAGTGAAATATGTTTGCCCTGCAGGAGATGCTTTCTAATATAGATCAGCCTTTTGTTAACCTTTGTTTTTCAAATCCTCGGGGTGTTTTCCTCTAAATTTTCAGAGTGGGTTTATTGGAACAGTTTAGTCAAATGTAATTGTGTGGTTACATATTTTTTGGTACTGTAGTGGTTGTGGTGACTCATCTCAAGTGAGGGAGTAATCAGCCTTTCCTGACAATCATTCGGTCAGCCAGTAGTTACATGTGTTATAAATAAAGAGATACAGACCTTCAAATGAACAAGTCAAACTGTGATCATGGCAGGCTCACCTTATCTTTTCTGCTTGTTGATCATATACCATCTGTCCTCTGTCACTGTCTGCCGCAGCTGTCTGTTAAAGGTTACAATGACAAACAGCACATCCTGCTGAAGAAAATCATTGAGAAGATGGCCACCTTTGAGATAGACGAGAAGCGCTTTGACATCATCAAGGAAGCGGTAAGCTTTGACTTCAGCGTGGTCATGGTACAAAGATATGATGAGTCATGATGGACCGAGCAAAAATCTTTTAGCAATATGTTAAAGAGCGAGCTTTAACTCCTCGTTGTTCAGAATCTGCCAGACCAGTAAAATAACAGTACAAGTACTTTTTACAATTATTTATTTTGTTTATCAAATGCAAGCACTGATGTCGAACTGACTTGCTTCTCCTTCTCCCTGCAGTACATGAGGTCTTTGAATAACTTCAGAGCCGAGCAGCCTCACCAGCACGCCATGTACTACCTCCGTCTACTAATGACCGAGGTCGCTTGGACCAAAGATGAGCTCAGAGAGGCTCTGGATGGTGAGATGTTGCCCTTAATCCCTCTCTTTCTCTCTTCACTTCCGTATCAGAGTTCCAGCTCTTGTGCTTATTAGCCCCTGTTCCACTGTAGGCCAAACGGAGTTCACTGAAATACAGAATAATTGCACAGTCAAGCTCTTCTTCAGGCTAGAAGTGAGGAAATGATGCTTGGACTGTGAAGTTGATTGTATGAGGTTGAATAACTAAATAGATTTAATGGCAAATTTATGGCCCTAAGAAATCATTGCTCATTATTTTAAAGGTTTTAGTTCTTGGGTTAAAGTTTCAAGGTGTTTGATTTACAGTCGGTAGATGCTTACTCTTTCTCTCAGTTCAGGTCCTCTCTTCTCCCAAGTTTTTCCTCCATAAATCCTCATTTGAATGCTAAGGCTGTTCTCCAGCAGATGCCTCCCTCGCTGCAGTCTTTCCTCTGCGCAGTGCCAGTCTGGAACCTGAAGGGCAGATTGTTATATTTTTACCACGGAGCTTACGCAGACCATCCTCGGATTCACACGAGACTCTATTAACCTGCAGGGTCAAAGCCTGTAGCCCAGTCACCAGGGCGTCCAATTACCACGGCTTGTTCCTTTATCAGTGCCCTCGCCCTCCTACCGTTCCCTGTCTGGGGTCTATGAGATACTTTCAATCTCTTGTTTCCTCGTGCGTGTGTGTTGATGTTGTTGCAAACAAACAATCATTTAGATGATGTGTGTGTGTGTGTGTGTGTGTGTGTGTGTGT
>JAOXYL010000039.1:4773863-4793923 GCA_028564955.1 Terapon puta | reverse complement strand
GTGTGTGTGTGTGTGTGTGTGTGTGTTTACCAGGTCCAATAGTGGGAGAGTTCCCCGCTCAAAATGATGTCAACCTGGCCCCTGCTCCCTCCCTGCCACAGGTAAGGATCACCTTCTGTATTTATACTGCTGGATTCACTCACAGGACTGCTTTCCCAACACGAGACATTCTCACTTTGAGATTTTTCTTATATCAATGAGAGACATAAAGTTAACATCCCCAAATTCTTGTGTTACTAAAGAATAACGGTGGTCTGAATTTGCAGCTCGGCCTGTTTTTGTAAACGGAGAAAATATCAAATGTGTTTCATGCCTAATGAAAAGCAAAGACATTTCTGCAGCAGCTGTAGTGGATACAAGCTCGCTGACTCCATTGTTGGTGCTTAAACTTGGCCGCTCTTGCAGCATAGGTTACCATAACTAGTTACCATGGAAACACTGTGCACGTAGCTGTTTTCTGCCATCGGCACCAAATGCAGTTTAGGGAGGGCGTTGTCTTCAACAGACCAAACAGACCAGTTGGACATTTTGTTTGTTTCTCAGCCCACGTTGGTTCAGGACATGACCGAGTTCAAGAGGAGCCTGCCCCTCTTCCCCCTCGTCAAGCCTCACATCAACTTCATGGCGGCCAAACTGTGAGCGGGGTCCGCAGGGCGACACACAGCGGCCACGGAGGGGACGCCGGGGAGAGCGGCTGCGAGGGACACCTGCTGTTTCTCCCACCTACATCCCTCCCCTCCCCCCCCGTCAGGGAGACTCTCATCTGACTGAGCCTGCGTTGGCGTGTGTGTATTTGAGCGGGACTTTGTGTGTGTGTGTGAGCATGTGTGGCAGGCTGAAGCCACTAGAAGAGATGCTTGGAAACAAATTGTGTGTGTTTGAATCACAAAGTTAGCCGTGGTTGTCTACATAGCTGTGATGACGATTAGAGGTCACACCAGACTCACCTCATGTTCTCTAAAATCTCTAAAAGGAGACGCGACACTCACACGCATCACAAAACTGTGTAGGCTGTTGTAGAGGAAATAGAAACATCAAAAAAAAAAAAGAAGAAAAAAGACGAGGGCCAGATCCCTTTAAACAAGTTCAAGTATACTGCAGAAGCTTCACAGTAGGAGGCGTTTTATTTGAATTATTCAGACATGCTGCTTTGAGAAAGGATGGCTGATGTACTGTGATGAACCGGGGGCTGTAGAAGGTGAAGACAGTAGCTCCAGGAAGGTCTTCTTTTATTTGTCAGACTGGTATGTTGCAATGTAACTCTCGTGAAAACGTCACCGCAAAAGACGCACTCTGTCAAATGGAATGATTTTATTCAAATTTAGGCGTTTCTAAAGAAAACCTGCCTTTAAAATTATTATTTTTATCCTCTGCAGCTTTTGAAATGTTTTTGATTGTAAACTGGTAAAATGTTGGGACCCTTTTGAGGAGCTATTTGAAATTGCTAATCCCATGAAAACATCCCATGAACGTTGTTTTATTTTAAATTTTTTAATGCATTTTACAGTAGTATGTAAATCAGACATCTCAGGGGTACCTCCGTGCTGTTTTTTTTGTTTTTGTTTTTTTTTTAAACACTCAATTTTATCAGTGACTGATTTAGAAATAAACACTTACCATCTACAGCAGTATTTTGTTCACTTCACTAAATGTGATCAGATCAGATCCTTATTCTCCAACTTATTTTTGTAAGAAGGAAGTAACAGCTGTAGAGACAAACAATATTTTTATTTTTCCATTGTATGAGCTCCGGGGAGGTTGTCATTATTCTCACACTCTGTCTGAGACTTGCAGAGACCCTCTGCAGCTTCGTGCCTTTCCAGGGGGGCATCACTTAGTTTGTATCTGGCTGCACTGAGCTGCTCCTGGTCTGATCCGGGGCATAAAACCTGGGGGATCTAACCTCCCTGAATCGCTGGACTGTGCACTGGCTCTTCCAGCAGAGATGTCAAAAAAAAAAAAAACAGCCTTTCTCTCTGAGAAAAAAAAGTGTTTATGGGGTTGGGAAACAAAGCTCCAGTCTGGATTTATTTTTCTGAATATATGCACTTCTCTCACTAAGCAATAAACTCGATGTGGACAGGGGACAGTGTGAGGCAGAATGACACGTGAGCTCCGGTCCGGACCGTGGACGGGAACACGGCGGCGCGTGGGCAGTGACGTCAGCGGTGTGCGAGCATGACCTGCTCTCTCAGGTGCTGCCAGCTGTGCTGTGACAAAACACCGCTGGTGGAGCTGCCACCCGCCCTGTTTAAACTAAAAAAAAACTAATCAGAGTTAGATTTCTTCCCCTGCCCTCCCAAACCTGCTCAGGCCGAGGTCACTCACAATGCTGCAGCTTCAGAGCGATCTAAAGAGAAAAAGGAGCGCCTGTGTGGTTCTGCTTTGTCAAAAGCTTCTTCAATGATTTCCAGCATTTTACTACGTCTCAACCACATCAAATCATTTCAGTTCTTTAAGAATCGAGGACCGCCCTCAATGTCAAACGCCTCTTTGTTCAAGGCCTCGTTCCCTTCTGTTGTCAGAGCCCAGAGACAACCAGCAGCAGTTTTCATGCAGTGATCAGTAGAAACTAGCAACATTACATATCAGGCTGTTGGGCCGTGCACTGTTTACCTTATGAAGTACATAGTGACTGGTTTACGTTTAGAAAAATCTGAAGCTTTTTTTTTTCATTTCTTGTCTTTGGCAACACAAGAGACTGTGATTGGCTGGTGATAAACGAGTGCTGACATTTTCCATTTCTTTTTATTGTTTCCTGCGTGTTTCTAATTAATAAACTACTGAATGGAACCGTGTGTGTTTCATCAATGCAACACCCCCCTCCTCCCCCAGGAAAAAAAAAACAAATCCCGACACGAGCACCTGGGCATTGGAAAAATACATTTATTCACAGAACTGACACCACAGACCTTAAAAACCGAGACAGGTCGGACTGCAGCGTCCCCTTTGGCACAGCGGTCACGTGACGGTCAGGCCGGAGGACTCTGAAGCAGGCACGCGGTCTGTGTGCGGGTTAGATCTTCACACAGGAAGTCACATACTGATCATCTCCAGCTCCTGAGAGCTCAGAGCTCCCACTGATTTTAAAACACATAAAAGGTACCATCATGTAGTGCTGTGTTAGCGTCTTTTCACACACACACCTCACACAGAGAGTCCTGTTTTATTTGTCCAGGTTTGGAGATTTCTAATTCTAACACAATACACTCTTGTTGCAGTCACGTTTATATTACTTTCAAATAAAAAACATCTTTAATTACCTTTGATTTCACTGACATTTTTAAAAATGTTCAACTACAGAAATGGTCCCAAATTTCACGATATTTGAAAAAAAAATTGTACAGGCGATCACAAACCTGGCCAAATAAAACCGAAACCATCTGCGACACCGCTTCCAGGCCGCGAGGAAAATACAGCTTTTGGCATTTACTTGAACCCTTTTCATTTCCCCGCGAGCTCTGCCAAAATGTCAACTGTCCCGCTGACTCATTTTTCAGCCACCAAGTGTGTCCAAGTTTCACTTTTCTCAGCGTGGCGACGACGTCAGAGGCACAGCCTGACGTCAGCGCGCAGTCCGATCATCACATGTTGTGGGGGGGAGAAAGAGGAAAAGGTGCGAAAAAAGAGCTGTATCTTAAATAAAACCCCAGACAGTTAAAGTCCAGACGTGTGTGTCTGTTTCAAATCTCCCGGTGCGAAGAGCCGCGCGGGGCGTCACGCGAGAGTTCGTTCACGTCCTCCCGTCAGGCGGCGTCATGGCAACAACGCCCAATAATTAACGCGAGATCTAAAGCCCAGCTGTGGTAACTCCCTCCTGGCTGATGCGTTCACGTACTGCATCCGCACTCACAACAGTTGAACACATTTTATTGTTTTAGCATTAATACATTCCACACACGGACTCCCCGTTCAATAGAAACCCCTAACATTGGCAAAGAGGGGGAGGGGGTTAAATCTGCAAAATAAACATTATAAAACAATTATTATTCATTATTATTATTATAATTATTATAAAACTTTCTAATTACACATGCCCCGCATTTTTATTCTTTAAAATACAGCAAGTTTACAATAAGTGTTAGTTACGTGATTGTAGAAGCACATCCACCCTACAGTCACACAGCGCGAGTTCTTGGGAAAGAGAGTGTGTGTATGTGTGTTATTCAGTGTGTGTTAATGACTGTGCATTAATGGGTGTGTGTGCGTGTGGCCTCACAAAAATGCTCCAGTCTGCGTCCACGACTCCAGTCCGTCTTTCACCTTAACGAAAGCGCTGAAAGTTTAAAAACAACGTGTTGTGGCGGTGGTGGTGGGAGGGGGAGAGAGGTGGGGGGGTCTTTGCATGAATGTCAGCGACGTGGCGGTGAATCACTCCAGGAGGGGTGAGGGGGGGAGACGCAGGGAGGACAGGTGGTGAGGGGTGACACCGATCCCGAGTCCGTTTCAGCTGCGCTTCCTGCTCAGAGTCAGTCAGTTCGTATCCTCCCTCCCCTCCCTCCCTTCCCCCCTCCCTCCCCTCACCCCCGCAGCAGAGGTGCTTGGTTTTGTCCTCTCTCCGGACGCCGCAGCCTCCTCAGGCCTCCTCCTGCTCGGGGAAGTTGAGGATCTTGCGGTGGGCTTGCCTCAGGTACTGCTGCTGTTTGAAGTAGACCTTAAACGCCCCCTTGATGGCCACGAAGGCGATACCTCCCTGTAGGAAAAAATAAATAAAACTGTTTGGCAAAAGAGGACTTAAAGACATCAAAGCTTTTCCCCGCTCGTGGCTTAAGATAGATCTTCTTTCATTTCCACGCCGACTGTCACACCTGTGACAGCACCAAACATCCCATAAACACAGAGGCAGATAAACAGAGGATATTTTCCTATTGGCAGCACGTTTCATACGTCTCATCTCCAAGCAGCAAATTAACGTGTCATACCTCCTTAGTGTTTTACTCTTCAGTTTTTATTCAGGTGAAACAACTGTTTTTGCAGTGGATTTCATGCCGGACTGCTTCACGGCCATTTGCAGTAACTCTGTCGTCACGGTGTGGTTGCCAGGCAACCAGCGGAGACTTCACAAAGTTCCTGCACCAAGTGCGTTTGGTTTGCTTATTTATTTGTTAAAGAACATTATTCACCATTCTGATCGTTTCTCACTTGAGTATCTGTTAGAATGACAAAGTACTGGTTTATTTCTTTCTATTTTAAATACAGGTAAATCTATACTCCTCAATTTAAACAAAAAGCAGAAAAAAGTGATCAAGACCTCAAATTAATCAATATTCATTAAATAGTGTTAATGTAAAAAAACTCTCCTTTAATGTTCCCTGCTGTCAAGTAAAAACCTTGTGATACCTATTTGTTATTATTACACGTTTTCATTTTCAGCCACATGATAAATGTTCCTCTAATATGTGAGTCTGTCTAAACCTGACAGACTGAACTTCCTCCTTCCTGCAGCACTGAAACTCTCAGTCAGCAGCGGCCTGTCCGTCACTCGTGGAGCGCGGCAGGCGAGGACAGAGTGTTCGGAGGCGTCAGATCACATGAGCCGCTCTGGTTACCGCTCTGCCCTCACCACCAGGTGAGAGAGGAGGTGGAGTTCGTCTCATGTAGGGACAGCTCGTATTTTGCTCATTTGGCCTCACCGAGTTACTGATTGACTCGCATTGTTGCTTTAAATCAGACAAGGGGGAAGTATCAGCACACCTACAGAATTATTTAGATGGATGAATATAGTGTGTCACACACACGCCAGCAGCTCGATTCTCTAAAGGGCTGTGACTGTAGCTTCGTTTGCTGGCTGTCTGATGGTGCTGAGAGCAAATGTTTTCTGGCTGTACCCACCAGGATGGTCCTCTGCAGGTTGGAGTTGACGCTGCTGAACATGAGCTTCCCCACGATGGTGGCGATGGTCGGGAAGACCAGAGCGCCACACAGGATTCGCGTGGCCGACACGTGGTCCGCCAGGGGGCTGGCCTCTGCCGGGATACGAGGAACTGGGCAGCCAATCCCTGCAGAGACGTAAGGGAAAGCAGCAGGGAACCAGTTGAAACATACACGATTGACATTTGTACCCGATGATGTAATGAGCAGAGAAGCTGTTTTTATTCATTTACTATCTCTTGACTGAGGTCAGGATTTCTGATTAGCAACAGCAAAAGAAGCAAAAAGACACTTGGATACGACACAAGTGTGTGTCCCAACCTGGGAAGATGCTGTTGAGGATCTGCAGTTTGTTCGAGTACTTCCTCCACAGACGGAGGACGTAGTCCTCCCAGCGGATCATCTTGCCGAGAATCAGCATGACGGGGATGGTGGGCAAGCCGATGAGCAGGAACAGAGGGTCGGCCCGCTCCATAACGTCCAGGCCCTCCTTATGGCCGACCACCTGGAGAGCAGACGGGACGTCAGAATGGAAAACTACAGCAGAGGAGACAATGTTCGTCTTCTGCTCACAGATGAGAAAGAAACTACTGAAGCAAAAAGCACAAACAGGCTCCTGTGGTCCGACCATTGTCTCTGTTGTGTAAAATGGATAAACGTCCACACAGAGATAGATCCACGGCTGCTTTTGGGCACATCATGATTTCACAATATCAACTAGACTGAACAGGTCTTATAAAGCTGAGTCTCTCAGAGGGTCCCACCTGCATGACAGTGACAGCTCCATAGGTGACAGCCGTCCAGTAGATGGAGCCCACCATGATGCCGGCAGCAGCGAAGGGGCCGGCCTTAGAGATGAGCCGGTCAGCCAGGTCCAGCACGTAAACCACCGGACCTGATGGAGGAAGACAGAGACCAAGTTCTTTGATTAACGGTGAGCGAGACAGTTTTCATTGTGAAATCATCCGACATCTACATAACACTGATGGAGAATCACTAAATCTTACATGAACCCTGCCATTCATAACCTACAAGACTCAAAAGTTCATATCGGACTTCTCTCTCTCTTACTACAAGATCAGAAATGCGTGCACCCACAACATCATGGTGTTTTATGAGAAATTTTATGATCATGTGTGAATGGTTGTTTTAATTAAATCCCATTGAACATTGGTGTATATAAAAGACTGATGTAAATCCACACATGATTGTCACATTTCTGTTACAGAATCTCTAAATGACGTTTACCCGAGAGCGTAAAGTCTGCAGATCCCGTTTGTGAGTCAACACTGAGGCCGAGTGCAAGGTATTTTGGGGGGGGCGACACGAGGCAATGAAGAGTGTGTGAGCGTACAGCAGGGGTCATGAGACTCCTGCTGCTTAAACAACCAGTGGAACTAGAAATGCACCCAAACTCAACACATACAGCTCTGCGTCGTCTTCAGAGAGAGAAGCTCCACCCCTTTCTGCCTGCATGTCCCAGTCCTGTGAGGACGCCAAGCTGGCAGGTAAAGAGACGCGGGAATTTAACGACGGCATTTCCCTTTCTGCCTTCAGGCTGAACGAACTGCATTAAAACTGACAGCAGAGGAACTGAAAATACAAGGAAGCGCCGAACAATGCCGTGTGGTCAGGTGGCCTTTCAACAAGAAAAATGATAACGATGCGGTCATGTGAAAGTTAAAGAGAAGAACGCGTGAAGGAGGCCAGGTATGGTGCACACACCTTGCACCGCAGGCCGACTGACAGACGGGGAGGAGCCGCTCGGGCAGCTTTCGCCGAGATTAAAAAAGGACCGACATGCACGTAAGACGAATTAATCTGAAGTCCAAACTCGCATGTCATCGGGGGCATTAGAATAAAAAAAAAACTTTGAGTAAATTCTCTGCTGCATCCTCCTCTCTGGCATTCCAGGGCTGACTCGAGGGAAATCATGCAATATTTACAGGAAGGCAACCTGATTTCCTCACTCAGACAGACCCATCCACTTTCTATTAATAACTAGCCCAGGAGTCAGTGGGAGGAGAGCGAGGCGGGATGCTACCAGAGGGACTGAGCCCAGCAGAGCGCCCGGCCTCGGTGTTACACTGCAGCTCTGTAAATTAACCGCAAGACGAGCACTTCCACTTTAGAGCCTATTTTCTCATTCTCATCATTAACAGTGTTGTGTATTTCACTTCACTTTTTTTTTTTTAAATAACGGCATGTTCATTAAGGCTTAGTTACTGTTAATATGTCTGTCCGTTTTCTCATGGTGGTAATGAAACAATGATAAAACAGTCCTTGATTTCAGGCAGTGGTAGACACAAGTAGACATTTTTACTCATCTGCGGCCTGTTTGTAGCCTAAGGTAACAAACTGGCAGCTTTGATCGGCTACAATTAGCCACCTATTTAATCTAATCAGATGGTTAAAAACACTCACAGTATTGCAGCGTAGACTTAGTGTTATACAGAAGGTACAATAAGGTACTTAACAGTCCTACAACCATGTTTAGCTGCTTGGCTCACGCACTTGGACAAGCCCTTGTTTGTATTTTCAAACAGCAGGTTTGGCTCTTCACACGAGAGGAGGAAACGCTTTAAGGATGAAGACTAACCGGTGTGTTGGGCAAACATAGCCCCGTCTTCCTCCAGGACAGAGGAGGTGGAAAATACTACACAGTAGTTGTGCTAGTTATGAACAGGGATTCAGAGCTTTTCCTGTAAGTCGCACATAATGTAGTTACTGTTCTGCTGCTGTATTCATGCAGGCACTGCTGGTACAGGAGTTAACTAGTTCCCTGGACATGCTTTGCACTAAAGCACTGTTCAAACCTTACACTCTTCCTCTTTTGTTCTTCTTTTTGTTTCTGTTTTAGATTTTTTTTTTTTTTTTTTTTTTTTTTTTACAACAACCTGATGAACTGCTTCAACATTGTGAAGGGAAACAGAGGCTGACAGGTTCCCCACTAACATAGGTACGGACTTCATTTATGATCATGATTTATTTTCAATCAGTTGAACGAGCCGTGAAAATTAAGCCGAGTATCCCTGACGAGCAAAGGTCAATACAGTCACCAAAATTCAAACACTGGGTGTAAAAACAGACGTTTTGAGTTTGAGCTGTTAAAACCTTTTGCCTTCATACGTTTGATGTGAAACAGTCTCGCATACTTGGAAAAGTGGATCAAAGGTCATTTCAACAGGCTTTCTAAGCAACATGCTCGTCTCCCGGGACGGGTGACACTTACAATCTTTTTTTTTTTTTTGAAGTAGTGATTTTGACACACGTCTTGTCTAATTGAGAAATAAAGCTGTGAGGTGGTATTAAAAACTGTGCTGAGTCATTGGTCATTGCGAAAGCAGGACTTGGTTCAAGAACACTTTCCCCTCTGGCCATGTCAGCAGCAGATTGATAAATATATTATCCTGTTCGTTTACGCCACAAGGCTGGCGTGTGAGGCAGGTAAAAACACGTCGACCTTGTTGCACCGAGCGCTTCCATCACTTAAAGTTAAAGGACGACGGAGCCGCACGGGACGCTGGCGAGGGAATTACTGGCTGAGCCGCCGAGCCATCTCAGAGTCATCCTTCAGGACGTGGATAAATTTAATGCAAACACCTGAGCAGATACATTTTCATGAGCCTGCAGAGGAAACCAAAAGGGCAGAGACCAAAGCGTAACATCTTGAACTACGACACTTACATTCGCCTGCACATCAAGCAGCAGCTTTCTCGAGTTATTCTGGGGCTCCGTGGTTATTTTGGGGTTATGGGTTTCTGCAGTTGGGACAGAAGACGGACTTTATTAAGCTGTTTGTGCAGCCAGGCCACCGTGAGGCTGTTACCCATAAGTACTTGCCGCAAGTTGCGTACAATTCAGCCCCTGTTTTTCTGTACACCTATTTCTGCAGCTGAGCACATTCACTCTATAAAAGAGTTCAGAGCACAGGTCGGTGCAGCACTTAAAGCAGCACATGCTAAACATTTCTCTCTTTTTGACGGCGGCAGTTCTGGCCACTTGTTGAGAAAGGAACTCAAAGCAAGCACTGGGCGCTTTGAAGGCTACTGAGCACGCAACGGAAATATCACGCTTTTATTTTGAAAGCGGCTATAAACACAGGAGCGCTCTCTTGTCTGCTGCCAGCCGTTTGACGCTCCCCACAGCTTTTTTTTTCCTTTTTTTTTTTTTTTTTACTGCACCTGTGCTTGCCGACCGGATTGATCTCGCGCTGCTTGAGCGCATTAATACGGCATATTCTGATGACGGGGTTGGAATCTCTTCCGCTTTCTCCCTGCCTAAGCATTACGCCACTGCGGCCGAAGGGAACTGGGTCGCCCTTAATGGCCGCTGGCAGGATGGAGAGCTGAGCAATTCATTTCAGGCGCTGGCAGCACATTCCATAATTAAGATAATTAAAAAGGTGGGAGGGGGAGGGAGAGAAGGAGGGAGGGGAAAAGTGCAACTGCAATTCCTCAGTAGTGGGCACGCACGCAGGCACACTGTTCCAGCTGGCTTGTTTACTCTCTCTAGGCAGAGTGTCAGTGAAGAAGGAGCAGCAAGGACACGCCGTCCTCGGAGTTATACAGCCAGCCAAATTAGCATGATCGGCTGGCTTCGGCTCTGCAGCAGGTGCTGGTGGGAACGGGGCCAGAGCAGCGTATAGCCGCCCCGCTCTTTGTGTGCTGCAGTGCTGCTCCTGCGCCATAAGTCACTGAAAACAGTCGAAAACCAGGGTTAATAGAAAAACGTGATCCGTGGCTCCAAATCAACCCCACCACCGCCAACCCTCTATCTCATCTGGTAGCGAGCGGGGGTCCCACCCTGGGAGTCAAACGCGAGTAATGCCTGTCAAGCCTCTAGAAATGAGCTGGCCTCTGCAGCAACCCAGGGAAAATAACTGCTGTGGCAGCCTCCGACAGCGCTCCGCGGCTCTACCTGCCCGCAGCTTCGCTTCCGTCATCCAAATTGAAAGGCTTCATCCCCGTGTTGTCACCAAGCTGTGAAATTGCTATTATTCTGAAGGTTAATTAAAGCGGCTGCAAACACCATAGCTTGTGAAGCTGAGTCATAAAAAATTATATTTAAAAAGGGGAAAAACTTTAAAGTTTTAAACTGAACATGACACAGATGGAGCAATTGGCTGTCCGCGTAACACGAAAATCATAAAACTGAGCTAAAGTTGTGTCTATGTAACCATGATAAGGAATAAAAATAGGAAAGGAACACTGCAGCAATGATGCAGCAAAACAGACAACGCTGCACTCCTCCTGTGAGCTCTGAAGTGCACTAATGCCCAGCGTATCCTGCAGCTACAGACTGGAGGAACTCCTTGGACGGCACAAATAAAATCCCAGCTAAGATCTATTTATCAGTAATAGTCATATTATTCATCAAGCACAACTAGACTGGAAAAAGTTATAAATAATGAAAATCTAAATCAGACCCTGAGGTAAAATGTCATGACGTGATAAAACCCAGATACTTTGCAAATGCAGCTCGACCCACGCCTGACATCACGTGGTGCTGGAGATGCAAAATGAGCAAAGTAGTAACTTTTGCATGTGGCGCTCTGCTGGAGGGGATCAGGTCTGAGCACGGCATGTTCTTTGGGATCTAGAAAAGTCACCGTCACAGGCGCGAGCTCCATCCGTGTGTGAACGCGGCGTTTAAGTGGAGTTTTAGGGAAAACTCTGGAGGACGACTGTAATTTCACAGATTCGTCGGCGTTACTCCGCTCATCTCCTCTCTGCTCTGTCAGCCTTTGATGAGCTGCTCTGTCAGCTCCTCCCGTGACCCAATTTCCATCACGCTCCCCTCACCCCTCTGCCAGACACATCCAGCTCCCCCGCACGGCTCCCTCACCACCTCTGTCTGACACCGGCTAATGGGATTGGGAAAAAGACACTTTCCCCTCGAGGATGAAGAGCCTCTCAGCTAAATTCAACAGGCTCCACGCATATAACCAACCACTGCTCCACTTCCTGTCAGGATACATTCAGCTGTTGGCCGGAAAAAAAGCACCTTTTTGTGTTAAGACCAAGGTGGCTAGAAATCACTTGACGCCAGTGCTTTTGGCTTTGGTGCTTAAATAAAAATCGAAACCATGAATCCATGGTTGACACAGCAAAGGCTGCAAATAGTTTCTGTTTTTTTTCTGTAGCAGAACAGGTTTGTTTATGTGCAGGGTTAGACACTGTAATCATCAAACTAAAGCTTATTGATCCACCAGTGTACAGTCTTCCACTTATTAATCAAACGGCTATATGGGTCAGGAGAAAAGAGGTTCTCTGGCCAGATTTACAAAACATCCTGGGGTCAAAAATGAAAATACTGGAACTACTAACTACAAGGCAAGTGTTTGTGTAATCCATACATTAGTGCCAAATCAACTTATAATCAGTCAGCTGCTGTGGGTGATGCACCCCATCATGTAAAAACGTCCAAATAAATAGAGTCTCCTGAAAACAACTGTAACACTCGAGATGATCTCTGCATCGCTGCAAAAACATTGATGTAACTGATGCAACTCAGAATTATTCATCAAACCAAAAATACACTCTTCAGACCACATTTTGTTTTGACAGCTAATTAAGTCAACATTAAATAATCACCAAGCGTGATGACTAAAGGTGGCTAGTTTCAAAGGTGTAATGACAAAAATCCATCTTAATGTAGAATAAGGTCATCAGAATGAAAATCTGTTTGGTTATAAAATACCAGTCAACGTGTGTTTTCATCTTTTTAATCAAGCTACAGAATTATAGCATTCCCCAAACTCCTGTGTACTGATGAATATCAAGTTTCACATTCAATCCGATTACAGGTCCACCAGTCACTGTGGTCATTGAAGGTTCATACATACAGTTGCTCTATGCAGCTTTGGGTACTTTATTTAAGGCAAGTCCGAGAGGTAAGATACTTTGTGAATACATCCCACCTCCACAGCTCTACCGCCCTCCTACATTGAGCCTCAGTAAACAAAACGTTACTTAGAGGGGATGGATATCCTGATTCACAGAGAAAATGTCTATAGACACTTCTCTAACTTAAAGAACACAATACTGAGTTTTGCCTTAGTCAGATGTGCAGCCTCCTCCCACACATCCTCGCAGTCTCTCATCTAAACTGTCGGGAAACCAGAGAAGAAACTGTCACACACTGCTAAATCAAAGGTAACACAAGCCCCCGGTCCTCAAATGAGCAGCGATAGTGGTAAAAGCTGCATCATTTTCTAAAAGCGCCATCATTCAGCAGATCAGCCACAGAAAAGAGGAAGTCCTCTTTCAAAATAAACCACTGGCCCATTCATCACAATGCTCTTTTCCTGTTGGCACACATGATAAAGGAAGAGTGGGCATCAGGAGCTGATGCTAATTACCTTCTGGACCACAATTCCCCAACTGGCTGTTACAAAAAAAGAGCTGGACAAGAATAACTAACCGCACAGACATAATGATGCGGCACACTGAGAGAAAACACTGATGCAATGTGTCCAAATCATATCTTCATAAGCTACTGTGTGAAACAGAGTCTCGATTTATAAGGTGTCTCAGAGTCAGAGCATGTGAGAGACATTCATTCAGAAAGCACCAACAGTCAGATGAGTTCTCTCGCTCTGGACAACAATAGATTTGATATCAATTTAGTCAGAGCATTAACCTCGAAACTACTTTGTGACATTACAAAACAAAACTACATGATCCATATTCAGTCCCACTGTAGATCATCTTTGATTTCAGAGGTGTCATCTGTTAATAAAACCAACAGTAGGAGGAAAACGTACATGAATATCCAGAGTATCTCTAACTGTGACAGATTTGTTCTAATATAGCCTGAAGTACAGACTTCCTTTCACCATGTTGCCTGGCAACCAGTCAGGCAGGGCTTCACCTCAGTTTCACTGAATCAATACACATTTTGTGCTTCCCTCTTTGCTATACATTGATGAATGTGTAAGTAATAGAGAGATTCTTTACCGACAACACAAACACTGGGTGTGCGAGGTAATGGACACCAAAAGCTGTTTACACTACTGACCTCATTTCTGTGACATAAATTGAAGTTGAGAGTTGAAAACATCTTTAACTGAACTCAGCTGACTGCGGTGAACATCAGGACGCATATGAGACTTTCTAAACAAGTTAGGAATAAAAATCATCAATACCCCTGAAAAAAATGAACTTTCCCACAGCAGACATTTCACATGTTGCAATGGGAAAGGCAAAGGTGTTTGTGATAACACTAATGATGGCTCTGTCCTGTTCAAACGTCTGTGACAGTGAGCCAGCAGGCACCATGCCAGGCCTGGATCTGAAGCAGCTAAATGGAATTCAGCCATCAGTAGTTTTATCACCGGCACCTGCGTGTTTCCGACTGTGACCAGTCAAAACGTCCTCTCTGAAAAAGGCCTTTTGTGTGCCGCTTTAATTTATAAACTCACACAGACAGCCCCTGTTGGAAACTTGTCAACTGATCTTTTATTTAATTTGTGAACCAATAATCGTGGTATTTAAGAGACTTACTAATTATCACTTCACACATTCAAACAATTAACAGTGTTACCAAGCCTGTTGGACTGCTGTGGAGGTTATTTTGGTTTTGTTGCATGTAAGGGTTGATACAGCACTAATTGACAGTCCTAATGGGACCTGTGAGCCAATTAACACGGCCTTAAATACAAAAAGGAAAGGGCCTGAAAGAGACATTCACAAATACCCATAAACCAGCCAAGTGCCAATTATCGGCTCTCAGAGGGAGATACAGACATACACAGGGTTATCTACTGAGGAGGAGGAGGAGGAGGAAGTGTTTAAAGAAGCTGAGCTGAACCTTCTGCTTATAGTACCAAAGTGACTGACAGCACAGCCTTGGCCGCTATAAATATACATGAACCTATTTACCAGCCGGGCCAAGCCTCCTGCAGACTAACATTGTCTTAGGGCCAGCTACTGTCTCATATTGCAACTTCGCTCTGTTTGAGGTTGAAATAGCAGTGGCCCAGTGGCTTATGGGTAACCCAGTGGCAATTGTGCAGTATTTTTCCTCAAATGTGTCCAGATTTTGACATTTACTTGTAAAGATCCAGCAAAGGTAAAACTACTCTTTCACTGTGCCTTCAACATTTTTTGCCACTGAAAAAGTAACAACACGGAGACATGGGTGTCTCAGAGAGGTATGACAGGATCTGAGATCGCCGTGCACGCTGTATGTTTACTGATGAGTCATAGCCGGTGTTTGGGAACAACTGGAGCCCTCGTCACTCTGACGTGTCGGGATAATTGAAGCAATGGCTTTTCTAACTGCTGCTGGTCGATCAGCCGCGAGCGGGGCCGTATAACAAGCGAGCACCCTTCTGTTTCTCGTCAGGCTGAAAGGAAATATTTACCCAGATCGCCACAGAACCTGTCCTGGCTCCGGAGTAAATAAACATGCACTCAGGCAAGACAAACTGAATGGCTCTCAGAGCTTTGGGTACAGTTACAGGCAGCAGCCATTAAGAGTGCAGTCAAAGAGGAGCTTCAGCAGTCTGCTCACATGGAAATGTGCTCTTTTAATGCTGCTTCACTGCTGACAGCTCGTAGAAAATGAGAGATGTCGTGGCAATTTTGACAGTAAAACAAATCAAACGAGTTGGAAACTTTTTGTCAGCCTCTCTGTCTTAGTGCTTTATAAGAAACCATCTTTTTCACTTTCCTCATAGTTTAACCTTGCAGACCTAAGAAGACGTCTCCTTTTCTGCACTGTGCCCCTGTGATAATTTCAAGAGTCACAACAGACAACTTCAACACACAAAAGATCGAAACTGATGCATTTGTCTTCCTTGTGAAACACTAGTGCCTACATTACCCATAAGTGATTAACAAAAACAATAATAAAACAGACTTTGACTGATAAAATCAGTTAAGTTCTCCTTTAAGTAGTTTGCATCACAATATTTACAATGTCCTGTACGACTTCATCCAATTTTTAAGTATTTCACCAAGTTTCAAATATAGTATAATTCATATCTTATTACTCTTGTGCTATTATTTATTTTTATATTTTTATTTCTTTAATTTATTTTTACTTGAGTGGTTCTATTTTTGTTAATACTTTTGCCAATCATTGCCAACGATTGCTTGATGTAAACTGCTGTGTACGTGACATTACATTCTTGAAATCTTGAACATGTTCCCGTTCACTCAAGAAGTTTGTTTGTTTGTTTAACTCACTACTTATTCCGTGAACGTCTTGTTATTCCTAAGCCTCCACCCGATCTACCCAGACCTAATTTTATCATTTTCTGAGGTGTAACCCACCTAGTTTGGGAAAGACGATGAGGTATTCTGCATTGCACTGTGGGCAGGCCACGCGTGCCGTGCTGTTGCCGCGCTGCTTCTCGTCCACCCAGCGCTGCAGGCAGGACTGGTGAACCCACTTGGTGGAGCCGCGGCAGCGACACGGACGCACCCACTCTGCAGTGCGGTCGTCCTCGTCTGTGGCGAAGCACACCCAGCAGCTCCTAAAAAACAAACACGCACCCACAGGTGAGATGACGACATGAAAACACACACAAACACACGCCCTGATAACTGAGGGGGAAAATGATTAAAGATTCCTAAATAAACAAATTTGGTAATTACGCCATGTCACAGTTTTACACTTCTCTCCTTAAAGTGTGAAAAACTTCCCAACAGATGTGTCAAAGCTGATGACAACTGATACTGGGATTCAGAGACAAAACCAGATTAGATCGAGCTCCTGCACTTCTAAATCAAAGTGCTCTGATGAATACTCTGGCTCTAGTGAAAGAAAAGCCAAACAGAGCTCCTGCCCTCTGGCACAACACACAGGCGAAGGCAAACTAGGGAGCCAGCCAAAAAGCCTCCAACACGTGACAATGTGACCTGAGATTCAGCGGCCTCTCCTCGTGAAGCTGTTTCTTCTAAACAGGTCTGACCAAGGAAAAGCCTTTAACAAAATGCTGTATTTCCCCTACATGGGCCTGTTGCTGTGTTTGATTGTAAGCAGGTGATGCTTTTTAACACTGAGGCCGGTGTGCCGGAGCATCCATTGGTTTGTGTGTGACAGACCGGAGGACGAGTGTGAAAGAGAGCAAGCTAGGCTAATGTAATCTTTCGTGTCCCCTTTGAAGGAAAAGTGGGCAGTCAGCACAAAGTCACTTCAAACACGAGTCAAAGGTTTCGGCTTAGATCAGGCTTATTTGGAGCTCTTACTGAGAGAAGTGTTGGCGAGGCCATTTCTCGGCATTAGGGAACAATAATAGAAGTAGTGATCCAAGTCTCTCAAATAACTCCAGACTAAATGGGCTAGGTGGAACACACGCACAGACACACACAGCGTTACTGTGGGCCTGTGACGCTGCATGAAATCAGCCAAGATCAATACATAAACCCTATAGGCAAACAAGCTGTTCTGCTGACTGCTTGTCAAGCGTATCTGACAGCAAGGCAGGATGTGTTCAATGCACACACACAGACACACACACAAACACACACTCATCCAAACAGGGCCCTCATCCTGCGATCTGGATACAAGGAAAGAATTTCTATGGGATTACATTTCACATTAATTCACAGAGACGAACAGAAACACTTCAATCAATATTTTTTGGACCAACATACTCAAGAGGAACACATACTTACCTTATGTGTGCACAACGTCTCTTGCTTATCAACGACTATAGCCTGCCTAGTCTGACGACAAACTTTGCCTTTAGGCGTAATCACATTGCTATTCAAACCTTTATTCACACGGGCATCCCTGTGAACACAATATGTTGATAAGCCACAGCGAGGATATGCAGTGAAAGCAGACGGGGACTCTGCTGCAGACAAACCGAGGAGACAGTCTCCCTTGTGTGTGACATCCAGACAAATGCCTTGTTCTGGCCTCAAGCCAAACCATATTTTAACACCCCCTCACCAACCACCCCCCACCTCCTGCCCGCAAGTATCCCGACACATCCTCCCTCCTCTCCTCCCACACACAGAGAAAGTCCTTCTGAGTGAACTGTTCCTCCACTTGAAGGGGGGTAGGAGGCATGAGATAAGAGTTCACATCCTCAAACTTGTGCCTCCTCACTTACGCGAAAGGAACCATTAGTATGTTTGTCCTGTCTGTTGCAGTATCTTCCAATTAATTGGACTCCCTTTGTGCCCAAAGCAGCCCCCAGCCCTCCTCCACCGCATGTCTGTCCAATATCTGGGAGGTAATTTGATATCCAAGTTCCCTGACCTTACCGCGGTGGTACATCTCCGACTGTGACATTATATCGCTTTTCCATAATTAATCAGCAGAATGCGACTGGCTGGAAGGTTCACCACCCCTGTGTCTCACTGCATGAGGCTGAGTTCAGCAATCCAGACCACTGACGTTCTCATTTTAGCTGCTATGTGCAAATGAAAATAATAATAGGTTAGACCTAAATAATTGATTTAAGAATATCAGCAGCAGCCGGCCATGATTGCCACAGCCAAGCTCCCAAAATATGGCGATGGAGTTCTACTTTTTTTAATAAAAAAAAGAAAGATTTATTATTTTTTGCTTCCATTGCTGAAGAAAAATCACCAGCTAAAATCCCAAATGTCAATTCAATTCAGCGTGGGACGAGCTTGTTGCTAGGAGATCTGTTGGTTCAGGTGCTGACTGCTGCCTTCGGCCCATTTACAGCCCGACTGTCCATGTGTGACATTTACGTTCCCATTTTCATAATTACACTGAACCTTGAACAGTTGGCATTTCACTGCATGAATGAAAAAATGATTAGTCTACACACTCCTCCCATACACCCATGGCATTAATTCAAAGAGGAGAGGCAAACTGTAATAGAGATGTTTGTTTTATTCCCCCCTCTTTACGGCTGTGATTATGTACATTTTTAGTATCAATCGCATTAGGACATGTGGGGGGGGACTGACAGATTAACATTCCCAAAATCCATAAAAAACATGCAATCAGCACCACCTCCACTGTTAGAAATGGCAGATGAAGATTATCTCCGTCACAGATTTTACTGCATTAACGCAAATTTAAAATCACGTCTAAGTCTGTGACAATCATGCAAAGGGTCGCTTTAAAACAGGGCACGGCACAGTTTGAGAGGTTCAGACAACTAGCTGCCTGTGTCTGACCTGATAAGACGTACCTAGAGTTTACTGATCCATTTCCTGTTTTTCACAACAGGTATGCCCGGAATGGAGGAAACCTGCTACCTTTTTACTCTCACCAGGAAGAAGGAAGTGCTTCTGATCGCACGAGGAATAGTGAAGCCACAATTCATACTGCAAGTTGAACATTTCTGAACTTCCTAGTATACAGGGGCACGTCATGCTACAGCAAGGGCTACCAAGATTAGTCGATTAGTCACAATTACGTCAACTATCAAAATCGTTGATATTAGTAATCGACATCATCATTCATTTTTTGAAGCTTTGTTTTTCCTCTTTAAACTGCCGCTGTACTTTCTGCTGCCTTGTCTGTTTTCCTGTCTTTGCGCAGTAGTGGTGTCACCCGAAAAGTTATGGCCAGTATCAACATCATGGCTAGCCGCAAACAGAGCTCAAAAGTTTGGGAGCATTTTATCAAAAGCAATGAAAAGAATGTGCAATGCAAAATCTGCAAGGCAAAACTCGCCTTCCACGGGAGCACTACAGCAGTGCACGAGCATTTGAAAAGAAAGCACGTTGTTGTAGCTGAATCGGATTCATTTTCTGAGGGACATTTGTTTCGGTAAACTACGGCTAGTGGTTAGTTAGCTGCTAACATTAATGTCAACAGTGAGTTACTTACTTATACAGTGGTGCTTTGACTTATGAGTTTAATTCGTTCTGTGATTAACTCACAGAAAAATGTACTTATAAAGAAAATTGTATAAAATTATTTTCGATTTCTTTTTATTCAGTGCCAGTGATTCATCTACTTCTTCTCAGTACTGTTCTTCGCTCTCACTCTCCTCCAGACCCATGGTTGAAAAAAAAAAATAAATAAAAGTTTTGCTCAGGCTGTCACTCTGATGAACATTTAACACCAGTGTCAGGTCAACTAATCGCAAAAAATAATCGGTGACTAGTCGATTATCAAACTAATCATTTGTGGCAGCCCTAGTTAAAACGTATCTCTTAGTGTGGAGAAGGTCTGTGAATTTTTTGGAGGATTATTATTATGGAGTGAAACACTGGACTCCATCAGGTCCTAAAATGATC
>JAOXYL010000039.1:4760663-4773763 GCA_028564955.1 Terapon puta | reverse complement strand
GGAGAAGGTCTGTGAATTTTTTGGAGGATTATTATTATGGAGTGAAACACTGGACTCCATCAGGTCCTAAAATGATCTACTGTCCCTGACTGTCAGCGTCCTGATAGTTGTTTTCCCACATTGTCCCAGTGCTGATAAACTACAAAACGCTTGTTTGGTGCCTTCCTTGTCTCACTCTCGTCAATATTCAGATCTGTAGGGAAGACGAGGACAAAATTAAGTGAAGTCTCACTGGCCTGTGTCTTGTTGGCAGTTCATTTGAACAGTGGAAAGCACCAGAACTCACTGAGCTAAATACTTCATTCTGTAAATAAGAACAAACATGCCCTAAAACTCCCTCTTATGAAACAAGCGAACAAACTGCTCTTTGGGAGATGTCAGTGAGCTGTGCAGTCACCTCAAAGCAAAAGAAAACTTTCACTTCCACATTGGATTCATCGTTTTTTTCAACACTTGACTCAGCGAATACCCACAGTGCACCATGTATATTTCAACCCTCCTGCTCCCCCAGCTGAATAATGGATGTCAAATCTGTGGCCTTCTGTCATCGTCACACTGAGGTCTCGGTGTGCTCTGTTACTGGGGTGTAGGGGGGCCTCATCTGTGAAAGACTGTGGATGGCCAGCGTGGATTATTTGCTCGGGTTGCTGCCTGCCTGCAATGGATGATTTTTCCAATACTCCCCTGGTGCTGAATAAAACATGACGATGCAGGAGAGGAGCCTTGGGGTCGAGGCGCTCGTGTGACACGGACGGTTTAAGGGCCTCGACGGGCGCGTGCGGCGAATCCGAGTCTGGCGCTAACGGCAACCTTCCAGTCAAACTTCATTCTGCTGTGTTTATACAGCTCAGCCCACACCCGCCCGTCTGCGGCAAATCTCCTGTACAGAAAAACTGGAAAACACTAATAAGAAGAAATATGCATCATGTGGTCATTTCCAATGTTCTACACTGGGCGTCTTAATGTCCCACAAAGTCGCACAGAGACTGAAAGTGACGCAGCTATAAAACATGAGGACAAGAGGCCGAGTAAAACAGTGGACAGATGTCTCCACGGGAGCACGGCATTGGAGAACAAAACCCAGCGCTCCCTTTGATTCACTGGCTCTTATTCCTGTAACCCGGCCCCGCAGCATGACAGGACCCAATACAACAGCACCGAAATGCTATCCTCGGTGAGAAACCTTAATCTCCAGCTCGCCATCGCCTCAACCCTGTTTAACAGAGCACTCGGGCAGATAAGCCTGCCCTGCACATGTACAAAATGGTCTCCTGCAAACAGAAACAATGTGGCAGAAAAAGTGGATAGCACGCCTATAAATTAAAAATATTAGCCAGTAAAGCAAACAAAGTCAATCCAACATAGATTTAATTAATGAATAATCAGGTGTTGTGAGTATTTGCTTGTTGGTAATTCAACAGTTCAATCACAACACGTATTTACATATTTGCACAACAAAAAACTAAGCCCAAACCTACAGACAGAGTGTTGACAGATGCTAGCACACCTCGCACACTCCCCGTTGCTACTCGCCACGGTCTGGACCGTTTCCATTAAAACGCCCTTCAAGCACACGAGATCCGACGATGGCGACTTGCCTGGACCGTGCTGAAGCAAGGTGACCTGTCGCCTCGACCGCCCATTTCCACGATAAACAGGCAAATTCAAGTGGGGATTTTCCGTTTCCACAATGAGCTTTAATCCACCTAATGCTAAGCGACTGCTTTGAAACTTCAAGGGCAGGCATACGGCAGCGTGTGTATTATCCTTTTTATTTCACCAGCTATTTGCAAAAGCCGCCAGGATCAAAAGAATGTGCGGCAATGGAGGACTGCAGATCCTTCAAGTCGAGCTAGGTCAACATGATGTGCTCCACTTTAGCTGGGCATGTAATTTAGACAATCTATAAAAGCGCAGGACTGTATCATAAAGTCACACCAGCACAGAGGAGGGAGGGAGGGTGTGTGTGTGTGTGTGTGTGTGTGTGTGTGTGTGTGTTTGGGGAGGGGGGGGGCTCTCCCTGCGTGATTGACACTGTTTACAAACACGAGTGTGATAACATAGCAACTTTCTCATCGTCTCACAAGTCAGGCTCCCGTTCTTTAAGCAGCACATAAGCCGCCCCACAAAGGCCCCTTTCACTCGGCAGCGCTCACGTGACTGTGGGAAAGCTGGAGGTTCCTCAGGACAAAGGCAGGGCGAAGGAGCACCGGATTCTGGACCACAAAGATTTTAAAAGGGAGGTTATGGTCCAAGGTGGGGGTGGGGGGGGGGACTCGATCGCAAACTAGTCTCGCCCATGTCAGTGAAACAACAACACAGGCTGTAACAGTCTGCAACTACCCAGAGTCTAAGATTAGTCCCCTCTGTGTGTCAGCGAGTGACACTTTGGCAGATAAATTGTTGAGCGACACCGACTCCAAAAAGATGCATCAGTTCTGTAGTCTTGGGTATTTTCCACATGAGGTGGGCAAATAACAGGGTGTTCTTACAATGTTGTGCAATTGAATACAACATCACACACTCCAGCTTCTACAATTACCAGACCTGAACCCACACGTTGTTGACACTGATAAAAACATTTTATTCTTGCAGGTACTGCATGTATATTGTTTCATGGTATACAAGAGTTTATGACATTTAAAATATTATTCAGGGAGAAGCATTCATGTTGTTTATCAGTCGCTGGCAAGTAATTCATGTTTGTTCACTGAGTCAACTAGGAGCCTCATGACACCCATAACAGATGTGTACTTTTACTCACTGCAATATTCAGCACTCTGACCTTTGTGTTATATTAACCTGTACAGGAGTCCAGGAAAAGGCCTTTGTTTTGCCTCGATTGGCCATTGGGTGGCTGCCGTCCAGAGCTAAGACGACTGATCGGTGGTGGCTTACAATCCATTAATCCAAAACTTCCTTTATATAGAAGTCTCTGGAGTCACATGGCTCACATTTCATGCTCACATGACGCGTTTGGTTTAAATATCCTGGACGTTTTAATGTGTTGGGAGCCAGCAATATAAACAGGAAGGTGTCCAGTTCATAGCATGTGATTCAAATAACTCTGCCAGCTACAGCTGTAGGTTACCAAGTCATAACTGCTCAGCTGCTGACCAGCTATTGGTTTCTGTTTCAATATATCCATAACCTCCCAATTGAGAGTACAGTTTAGTTGAGTACTAATGTATGTGTAATGGTGTGTGTGTAAAAATAAGTTATACAGCCATGATAGCTAGGCATCACTTCACTCAAAAACAATCAAAGTATTGCATCACTAAGCTGTAACACAAGCCGGTGAAGAAAAGGAAAAATGTGTAACTTAAGAATGTTAACCTAAAAGGAAAATATATATTAATAACTACAGTAAAGAGTTCTATAAATAAAGATAAACGGGCTGACAACCGATGCATTTTTAAATATTTGTCAAAAACAGGACTAAATACTGTGTCAGCTGTGTGTGACTTTACTTTATCTGTTAACTGTTTTTTTACATCAAACTATAGTAATAAAAAAAAGATCTCTATCAATACAACATACAGTATATGTGTGGATATCAGTATAGCTATGAGCTCTCATTTTTGTTTTGTGTTAAACAAGAGGCTGAATGAAGAGGTCTTGACACTTGACACTGCCACCACCCCTCACCAAAACTGTACAGAACCATGGCTACAGGCTCAGTGTTATTAGCCCCCATACACACACATACTCATTAACCCATTCATACAGACAGAAACAGGGGAAGCAATCTGGACCACAAAAGCGGACGATAAAGGAGTAAAACATGGAGGTTGTGTGAGAGCCAATAAAAAGGTCAGGCAGGATTGAAATGTGTCCCCCACGTCTATTTGTGAAACACTGCATTGCAGGGGCAGCTGGCTGCTTGTGGCAGGCCCAGATAAGAGCCTGTGGAGTCTTATGTTTGTCAGCGATAGAGGCTGCGTACACAACCGTCGAGAAGCAAGGGGACATGACATACATCTTCCTGCTATCGGCTCCTCAAACACCGTCAGGGTTATTGCCTCTGCCGCACACCGGCAGCACGCAGCTAAGGCACATTTCACAGAGCTCACATGCCCTTTCTTTTCTTTCTGTTACTGTACCATGTGCTTGGGAAATGGTTTCAAAGTCCAAAGTTCAATATTGACAGAAAGTGCTGCGTCAAACACCTACAAATGCCTTTTAGTACGCACTGCACAAGCTATCAGGTGCCAGTGCCTATTTTGAGGGAAACGGCACACCAGTACGTTTGAACCTAATTTTGCAGCATCTGCTCACCATCGTCCACAAAGAGGACGGAAAACTGCGGTCACACATAACACTTGGAGAGCAGTCGTTGTGCCTTTGTACGGCTTTTAAAAAAGTAAAACCTATATGCACACATGAACCTTTTTATCCTGACATACACAATGAAGCTGAGCAGTTGTGAGAAATGTTTCAGGTTTATCTTTGCCTCGAGTTAAAATCAAGACTTCCTGCTCGCAGTAGATGATACTCTTTATTTCATTCTGCCACGTTTGTGAGGCCAAGTCCAAGTTCACTTCAATACATTCAATTTCCATGCATATGCAAACAGCTGATTAGTATGTCAAAGCATTGAAACACATTGTGCATCATCTGCCCATTCAATCATAATGATTAATTTACTGCATTCATCACATGGACGACAATTATCCATTCCCACAATTTTGAAGCGAGGCATAAAATTACCTGCGTATGCCAATAATAATACGACAAGATAAGACTTAGCATATCATGATTTTTTTCCAATTATTTAAATTCGAAAAAAAAAAAACATTGCACAAAGATAACACCAATTGTAATCGAATCACTTCCCATTCTGACAGAAATCTAATTTTACAGGGATGAGGGAGATTATGTTATCTTGTTATACACCTGCATTACAATCAATCAGAACTGCAACTGATGGGTAAACTATACCACTCATTTAGTTGATTCGTTTACTAAAAGGTGCAAAACCTATAAGGCACAAGACTTGATGAAAAATGCAAATAACGGTTACTTAGTTGATGAATTTCATTATAGGCAGAGACCTGACATGAACTGTTTTTAACAATACAAAATCTAATTTGAAAACAGCATTTAGCATTTTTAAAAAATGGTTTTAATAACTGAATTATTGAGCTTTACGAACTTCTGGAAACTAATAAAAACATAAATGACATGAATATATTTACTTGTTGAGCAGTGTTTGTGAAGATGAAATCATCCTTCTGAGGACAAGTTCCAATGTTGTGTTGTGACCCTTGATGGTGTGGTAACCGTTTTTGTTTACATTCAATCACATACTGAGCTGTTAAATAAGGCCACAAACCGGTAGGTTTTTATGGCCACTGATCTTCAACTTGACCTTGGCGGGTAAGGACTTTCCATGGTACCTCTGACACTGCTTACTTTGCATTTCAAACCAGCAGATCACACAAAACATGTTGTTGACATGTCTTTCCTCCAGCTGTCAGCAGCCTCCACAACTGCAAGAAACTGCCAACTTAACTGTTCTTTGCTAGTTTTGTTGGTTAAACCCAAGAATATCTGACCGCTTTTAATCAAGACGAGAATTATTTTAAATCTCTATGAATGTTTGAACTTCTTATGTCAGCTATAAAACTTCCAGGATGATTTAACACGTCTTCAGTCATCTGTATTGTGTAGATTAAAAGTGGGTTTTGCCCTCATCTGGATAGTTGACATGAAATTAGAGACCTTACCCACATTATCAGCTACCTTATTTTACTGTACAGAACAAAACTACAAGATAAAAATCAACCTAGGCCACAACAAATTGAGCCATATGTTGATATTAGCTGAGCACTGAAGTTATCTAGCCACAACCCTACAGGCACACCTAAACAGTGTGATGTGATATTACAGAAACACACATTTAAGTCTCTGAACTGAGCTCACCTTTGTCTTCACCACTGTCAGTGTGACGCTGTAAAGATTTAATACTTATAGTTGATTTGATACAGAAATTGTTAGACTTTGAAGAGTGATAGTGTAAAATGACACTCTGTGACTGTGAAATGCCTGTGGATCTCCTTTTCTTTGTAGAGCAGCACAAAAAGCTGCATCACAAACTAAAAAAATAAACACTGAAAATGTTCCCAGTAGGCAACGACACTCCAGCCAACACGACCCAGGAAACCAAACACTAGCAGAATAATAATGTGGTGAATGTGAATTTAACTTGTTGTCTGGATTTCGTGTCTAGTGTGACCGCTACGGAGGCGAGCTCCAGCTTTGACTGAGGTCCAGGGCCTCTTGCTGCTCCAAGGCACCTGCAGAGCTGTGCCTAGACATCCCAGATGAAATGTACGGAGGGTAGGATTGTATGTGTTTGTAGCTCAAAATAATTCCCCACCTGTCACCATGGATCTCAATGTGACCATGAAACTGTTCAACCTGAGGTGCCGCATTCAGCTGAGGCGAACTTGTGCTGTCAGACATTTCAATGTCAGGACACATGTTTGAACTTCTTATGTCAGCTATAAAACTTGCCACTGCAACACTTTCCTCTAAGGCTTCAAAAGGAATTCACTGACTTGTGTGTACAGGCACTGGACAGCTATGACAGTCTGGCAGCGTGACGTTCCGCCAAACATGTTCATTTACGTGTCAAAGCCCCTTGAAAAGCATTGGTCATCAAACATAATTTTTCCCCTGTGGCAACTTTGCTTTGTTGTTTCTCTTCTTCATACATCTTCACATGTTTGTTTCTCTTCCCTCTTACCGCTTTTATTACATGTAAACATTTTCTCATGATGCTTCTTTATTGTTTAAAGCCATTTTGTAGTTGTAGTTTAACTTTCCAACACCCATTTACAACCCAAACCCTCACAGTGCACAGTTTGGATTCTGTTGCTTTGATCTTTTTTGGCATAGTCTAAGATTAGGGGTGCAACAAGTTGTTATTTTGCTTAGTAATAGATCTGTTGATTATTTTACAGTAATTATTCCATAAAACATTGATGTTGATCATCATTTTCCAAACACCAAAGTGATCTCTTCAGGTGTCTCGCTTTGTCTACAACCCAAAGACATTCAGGTTTACGGTCATAGAGCACTAAAGAAACCAGAAAATTAATTTAATCATTGATAGTTGATCAATTAATCATCTAGTTCACGCAGCTCCGTGTAAGATCACTCAGACCTCCTGACTGTTATGACACCTGTACACATGTCCTCTCTTGCCCAAAGATGTACAGACCACCACTCAGTTTTTGTCCTCATTGCAGTAGGCCTTTCTCCCTCTTTTACAATTCTGCGTGCCGACACAAACCTTTCCCCTGAACACCATACAGACATCTTATCTAGTTACTTAAGAGTTACTTAAGTCGAGGCACCAGTGTGTGTTTGAACAGTACACATCCAGGGGAATAAAGGTAAAGTTGCTATAAGGACTGTATTCAGTGTCTCCTGCAAAAGATGATAAGCGGATGGTTTGCTCGCTCAGTGACTTTGTGATTGTTAGCTATGGACGTGACTACTTCACAAATCAGCCCTCTCCTCTATGAGGGTCAAGAGTTAACAAGCCAAATGTCTGTGGCAGCTGACACCTTGACCTTTTCTAACCTTTAGTTAATCTGTGGGTCACAAAGTAAATGCTAAAGAACTACATATATAAAGTTGAGGTGAATTTACATTTGTAGGTGTCAAGATGACTTAATGTTGTGTTAATCTGAAAACAGTAATATCAGAGGGCGTAATGTATCAACATTAAAAACTACTAACAATTAACAAAAATTGTATTCTAAGCAGCCAAGAAGTGCGTATAAAACAATTAACACATACTAAAAAGCGATGGGTTTCTGAATTTTAGCCAGAGCAGAGTTAACCTCCTGGTTCGTGTCACCTGTCATGATTTTACAGCTACGTAGCCGCCGTTAGCATATTAGCCTTCAACTTGAACTCACCTGTCCAGATTCTGCTGCATGACCACGGCATTCTGCTCCGCCATTATCCGGGAGAAGAGAGGTAAAACACTCGGGCGCTGTCTTGTCGATGGAGCAGACTAAGTTCGTTACAGGTAAAACATTTAAAAAATGGCACGCCTGTTGATTTTTGCTGCAGCTGAGCTTGGCGTTAACTCACTCGCTAGCTAACTAGCTTCACGGGCCTTTGTGTTGACCGCCTGCAAACGAGCCAATTATTCGGCATAAAACGATTCCTCCGCGGACATGGCGCTACTCACTCGCCTTCACCTGCAACCCGCGCACCATTTCAACTAAAAAATCCTCTTCAGATCGGCTGCGGCCTCGTTTGTCTCTGATGTTATCGCATAGCCGTGACCGCTTGACTCCATTGACTGGCCGTCTCTGAGGTAACGCGGAGGAAGCGCAGCCGTGCGTGTGTGCGTCATCAAAACAAGCAGAGCACCGGCGCCCGGCAGTGGGAAATGTAGTTCTACGAGGCTTCCCTCCCTCTTATGGCCAAAAATATCAAATTAATGTTCTGAATCCGCTCCCGGTAGATGTGGCAAAGAGAGAGGCGGCGGTTTCTTGGGGGTAGACCCATAATGAAGATGCACATATGGCTGCAGAACACTTCTAATGGCGGTAAGAGCTTGAAATGAGGCTGCATTATTAGCATTATTATAATAACTGACAACCCCCTCCTGCTCCTCCTGCTTGTTTTCAGTTTGTTATGGAAGTTTTTCCATCATGTCACATCAAGCTGGCATGTTTGAGTTTATAAACCGTGCGCGTGCGCGTGCGTGTGTGTGCGTGCGTGTGTGTGTGTGTGTTAGAGAGAGAGAGAGAGAGAGAGAGAGAGAGAGAGAGAGAGAGAGAGAGAGTTGTGTCACTATGAAGCATCTCCATATATCTCAACGCTACAGTTTTAATGATTTGCTTCATCGCCCACAGGTAAGCTTTGAAGCTGGTAATTTATTGTTTTATTCATTTCACTGTGGCAGTCCAGCAGGAACACACATTTGTTGACCGAGCCACTGCAATCGCGAGGAACTACAACTCCCTGCAGCCTCCTCGGCATCACCCATGCGCCGCAGTCAATCAGCTGTTGAGGCAACTGCTGACTACCTCGGCACAAGGGTAGCTCGTTTGTCATACCTAAACCCAGGCGAGGCAAACAGAAATATCTTTATTTGCAGAGTCCCCAAAAGGTGAACGATAAAGGTAACTGAGACTTCACGGCGTCCGTGGGGGGCGACCACGCTGCGTGTGTGAGTGTGAATGTGTGTGTGCAGGCTGTTTTGTCGTTTGTGTGGAGGGACACATATGGATTAAAGGAGTGTGTTGGGGTGTGTGTGGTGTATTTTAAGGCAAGACAGCTCTGCGAAATGTGCCTGCGAAGCCTCGGTCGGCGGGGTGAAGCGGGCATCAGGGAGTCCGGGTCCCCGCAGCGTGTGTGCCGAGGGGCCGCCGAGGTGAGCCAGCGCCGCTCGTGCTGCTTTGGTGACCTTGGAAGCGGCGGCTCTTGGAGGAGAAAACGCGGATTAACAGCCGGGGGGGTGCGCGTGCGGTGCCGGTTAGATTGCGATCGCCTTGAAAAGTCCAACTCGTGCCGGTGTCATCACGGGGTGTCACCGCGGAGCCTCGCTTTTCTCCAGACTGATGCATCCGTGTTATTGACAGGCCTCAGCGCGCCCCTACAGATCTCCTGCAGCCAGGTCCCCGACGCACCGAGGGGAGCCTGGTCGGGGTTGTCACGGGCTCTTCGTTTGGCAGACTCGGAGCCCTGGATGGTCTGACACCGGGCCGTGGCATATGGTTGCGCCTCGCTGACAGAATGTGCTCCATCGATAATCAGGCGTATTGTGCTCTATTTACATTTTACACCGCCCTGCTCTCTGCTGGATGCAATAATGCGGTGACTTTATTGGCTTTCTTAATGCACAGGAAAAAAAACTGCGTCTTTATAATACTCGAGGGTGTGCACTTTAATTAGGCTTTTAAAAGGCGTTGTCTCTGACATGCAAAGTAAGCGATAATGTTGCATGAAAGGTTCAGTAGCTGTGTAACTTTGACTAAAGGGCACCGAGCGGGGCTTCCACTGATATCCCAGCCCAGGCTTTAACTTGTTATATCTCTGCTTTAAACTGCAGGCAGCACGGGTACATGTTGTATTTTGGCAGCCTGTGGCTGTGTCAATGCGGACCTCGGGCAGAGTCCCTCTTTGCGCTATAATAAAATCCTTAACTATAAATCACATCATCCCTGCATGAACTCTGGTATTGCGCACTCACTCGGTCAGTCAGCCTCATCTTATTTATCAAAGTGCATTTACACACATTGCTCAAATAGATGTGTTCAGACTGTTTCAGTGTGAGGATAAGCCGGTACGCGAGAGGTCTTTGCGGTATAAGAAAGTGGCTCAGGTGCGTCACTTTCTACTGCGTAAAAATAAAAAAAAAGAGAGGGAGGGGGGGTGAAGTGTGCTTTTTGGTAGGAGTCGTTGTAGTTTAAAAAGGCGCTGTGTGCCGTCGGAGCGCCTGGGTCAAGGCAGAGCTGTCTTTTAACCTTGCTGAAGGACAGCTGTATTTACTGACGTATGTAAATGAATGTAGGGGAGGTCCTTGGGCTGAAAACACACACTGAATCAGTTTCACATTGCAGCTCCGGGAGTTCCTGCGTGGAAGGGGAAAAACGAGACGTGGCGAAATCTGGTGAATATCTGCAGCCGTGCGCTCCGTGTGTAATTTGTGGGATTTGTGAATCATTCTGCTGTAGTTTTGTCTTTTGGGAAGTGTGCTTTTTTTTTCCTCCTCCCTCCTCTTCTGCTTCTTCTTCTTCTTCTTCTTCTTTTCTCCTTCTGCTTCTCCTCCTCGTCTAAATGGGTGATCACGCGTTCGCTTTGCAGCCGCCCGGTCCCTCCAACATCATATCCCTGTCGGAGTTGTCCCACTTGCTCAGACGGTACCGCGGCGGCCCGGCCGGCCCGGCGCACGACCTCCTCAATCACAACCACAATAACAATAACCGCCCGTCTCTGTCTCCCCTCGTTGCAGCTCAGCAAACCATGCAGGATGATTTACTGATGGACAAAAACAAAGCCCAGCCTCACCATCAGCAAGATCCGACGCAAGTAGACCCTCCTCCCTCCACCCCGACCCCGTCATCGGAGCCCACTTCTTCTTCATCGGAGTCGGAGAGCCCGTCAGGCGGCAGCAACCAGGCGGCGTCAGCGCTCAGCAGCAGCAGCAGCAGCAGCGGCGGCGGCAGCAGCAAGGACAAAGTGCCGATGGAGTCGCCGATCCTGCCCGGGTTGAGCTTCCACCACCAGCCGCAGGAGACCGGCGGCCCCCTTTCCTCCCCTTCCTCCTCGTTCGGGAGCACTTGGTCCACGGGAACCACGAACGCCGTGGACGACAGCTTTTTCCAGGGAATACCGTCGGTGAACGGGACGATGCTTTTCCAGAACTTCCCCCACCACGTCAACCCGGTCTTCGGGGGCAATTTCTCCCCGCAGATCGGCCTGCCCCCCCAGTCCCAGCAGCAGCAGCAGCAGCAGCAGCATCAGCAGCAGCAGCAAGCCCAGCAGCAGCAGCAGCAGCCCCAGCAGAGGAGATCCCCCGTCAGCCCCAGCCAGGGCCCCTTCCCCCAGAGAAACGCTTATCAGACCATCATGAACAACAGCAAGGGGTCCTCGTCGTCCTCCTCGGGCCCGTCCTCGGCTTGGAATAACCACCAGAACGCCGCCTGGAGCGCGCCCTCCAACCCGTGGAGCGGGCTGCAGGCGGGCAGGGACCCGCGCAGGGCGGTGGGCGTCGGGGTGGGGGTCGGGGTCGGAGTCGGCGTCGGGGTGCCGTCCCCCCTCAACCCCATCTCGCCCATGAAAAAGCCCTACACCAGCAACGTTATAGCACCCCCCAAGTTCCCGAGACCCGGTCCCCTCACGCCCAAGCCCTGGATGGAGGACAGCGCCTTCAGGACTGACAACAGCAACAACATACTGCCTTTCCAGGTAAACGCAGGCCCGGGCCTAGCCCGCATCCATTCAAACACGCCGATCACCTTGGCATGTTGGCGCTTTTAATCAGATGGTGGAGCTTAAAAAAAAGCTAAATCCATAGGTCGTTGTTTTTCATGTGTTGTACGTAAATACTGAAGGGAAAGTGAGATGGGAACATGTCAAAGCCGGCTCGGTGAGGATAAGGTCACCCTGAACTCATCAGCAGCATTATAGCAGCATACATCTTAGTGATCGATGGGCTCTTTGTGTCATAGCCAGATGTGCCATTAATGAATCATTTTATCGCATGTGTCATGCACATTGTCGGTCAGTGCACCCTGCCTCTGTGCTGTTCTCACGGTGATCACAGGTTACCATTATAGGGACGCAGCCGCACCGGCGTTCATTTCGATTCGACTGAGATCATTCGGCATGAGAGAGCTCTTAATGTGCGACACACACACCGGGGCCGTGACTTGTGTGTTTTAGCTGCACTGACAAATGAGCGTCGGGTGTTTGCCGGCTGCGGTCAACATTTTTATGAGGCTGCTCTGCAGGCAGGTTGTGTGCAGGAGGTCAGAGAAAGCGAATGAGACAGCGAGTCCTTCAGCTGTTAACAAGCGATCATCGGTTGCTGTTACGCATTCAAGGACGAACAGACCGAGTCGGTCGCAGAAATCGCCGCCGCTCACGGTTTATTCCTCTAAATGGTTAAATCTCCTCCGCCTGCTCTCATCGTGAGGTTTAAAGGGCATATGACGCGTTCGAGGGCTCCTCGTAACCTTCTCAATTCAGACCGGCAGTACCTGAACAGGCGCGTTGGATTACCGGCTCAGCCACAGCGATCATTCATGTGATTTAATTACAGCACGGCCATCTGCAGAAAGAATGTATTGCACAGTAAAAAGGAGAAATCATACATTAGCTATTTGTAAGCTATAATTCTTGCGCTCTATTAAATTAATGTTTTGTGTAAATCCGTATCGTAGACTTTATGGTCTGGATTAGTAGGCTAACCAGAGGGCTTTATTTAGGGCCAGATTATTATTAAAAAGTCAAACATACATTGTGTATTATTATTATTATTATTGTTATTATTATTATTATTATTATTATTATTATTATTATTATTATTAAAAATAATAAGTTGCGCTAAATTTGTTTTTAAA
>JAOXYL010000039.1:4706175-4731481 GCA_028564955.1 Terapon puta | reverse complement strand
CTTTTTATGACAGCCAGCTTCTCAAGAGAACACATGGCTCCTGTAGTAGTCCCCAGAGACGCTGCGAACGCAGTGATTGGAAGCTGGAGACCGAGTGTACCCTCGTAGAGAGTAGTTTCAGGGTGTGTACTTGTGATGGTGTGCACTTGTGCATATCTACCCATCCCCACTTGCTCCACTCAGAGAGCAGCTCATATTCCCCTGACTCATGGGTGCCACAGGTGGGGCTGCAAACACAACCAGAGTGATACACTTATAATTTACAACCCTCTCAGAGATGACTGTGTGGACCAACATCTGCTGCTTTTTGACAGTATTGTAAATATATTCATTGTCCCTCGTCTCTTTAGGCTGGGTGTTTGTGCGTGTTTATTATTTGGCTGTCAAAAAGTGGCTTTGGGCTCTCTGCTGTAGTTCCTGTCTCAGTATAAATCACATCCCTTTTTTTGCTCACAGACCCCTGTAGCATTGTGTGATGGATGAACCCTATTGAGCCGGCTTTCTCTCCCTCCCAAAACGGTTTAATAGCTCTGACCTTGGGTAAGGTCTCTGCTCCCCGTGCTAAATAATTCAGCAGTACAGAGTGACTGTCTGAATCGCTTGTTCTCTCCGCCTTGCAAATACTTCACCAAACTCTCTCCACCTGAACTAATTCTCAGGGAAGATCTGCAGCGCGTTAGGCTGATCAATTTTGCATGGTTCCTTTAGGAGTGGAGCACTCTCGAGCCATTTAATCTGCAGCGGCGCAGGCAGCAAGGTGCCGGGTGTAGCCTGTCTTACAGAGGCAGGCGAGGCAAATGAGGACAGCAGAACGGGACACAAGGTCATTTGCCGGCGAAGAGACAAAGTTGTCTGAAACTGTGAATAATTACAAAGGAAAAAAAGTACAGAGCTTAGTCAGAGGATTGTGACGTGTACAATGCAGACGCTGTCAAAAATACTCAAATGTCTATGAATTGCTGCCCAGAGGACCGAGTTTAAAGCATCATGGTCACGAGGGTATGACTGTTAAATGCAACCGATGCAGATTTTTTTTTTCAAAGAATATCAGCTTTTCTCCCTCTCTGCTCTTCTTTCCAGGCTACGCCTTCCTGCTCTTCCAGGAAGAGACTTCTGTTCAGGCCTTGATCGACGCCTGCATCGAGGAGGATGGAAAGCTCTACCTGTGTGTGTCCAGTCCCACCATCAAAGACAAACCGGTAAGCCGCCAGCATTGTCCCATGTTCCTGATCTATTGTTGTGATTTTAGAGTACAATTTTTTTTTGCTTTAATTTATTTGAAACCAGTCGTGACCATTTTCATGTGCTTATACATTAAAAATTTTTACCTGACGATTATAGATAAAAGGTCAAAGGATCACCAAAGACACATCATTAATAATGTTAACACGATTCACTGAATGAGTGAAACCTTAAGAAATCTGTTCATAGATAAATATAAGTAGGTATACACACATTACCTTCTGATCATGTATTTTCTTTGTACTGCAGGTCCAGATCCGTCCCTGGAACCTGAGTGACAGTGACTTTGTTATGGACGGCTCCCAGCCTCTGGACCCCCGCAAGACCATCTTTGTGGGGGGTGTGCCGCGCCCCCTGCGTGCAGGTAACTAACTGATGTGAATGGATATTGTGTGTTTTTTTTTTGCGATCCCCCAAAAGCCTCTAAATTGGCTTCATAACGTTGGCTGGCATGGAGCGCAGAGGCTGGAGGCTATAATGAAAGTTCTCCCTGTGAGAAAGCAATCCTCTACTTGGGTTTCCAGGAAGCAGGCCAAGTGGTCGTCATGTTAAGAATTCATGGTGTAATGGAAGGCTCAGTCCTTCTGTTCTTGGGATAAACATCGCTGGCTTGTCTGCAATGTGACCCCTGCTAATTATACCAGCAGTTTGAGACTGCTACCCTGATGAATAGTATAGTGGGCTAGATTTTTACATCGGTTAATAACATCGTCAATCACCAAGGTCCGAGTTAAACCTTTTATTTTTTTAAGAAAGGCTTCAGGCTTTCACTTGGGGGAAATGTTTTTTAGCTCACAAACTCCTCAGATGTCTAGCTGTAGCACTAATCATCTCTCTCCCTCATCTTTTCTTCGCCCCTCCTCTCCAGTGGAGCTGGCTATGATCATGGACCGGCTGTACGGAGGTGTTTGCTACGCTGGCATCGACACCGACCCGGAGCTCAAATACCCGAAGGGAGCCGGCCGCGTGGCTTTCTCCAATCAGCAGAGCTACATCGCCGCCATCAGCGCTCGCTTCGTTCAGCTGCAGCACAATGACATAGACAAAAGGGTGAGCGAGTTCATGCGCTTCATTCACAATATCCTTCCTCTGAAAGAAAGCAGCGTCTCCACCACAGCTGAGGTTTTCGCAGTCATTCCTAAGGCATGCTGCAGAGCTGAACTCTGCCTGAGCCCTCTCCCATGTATCAGAGCTTTCATTATCGCTGGGTTTTCGGCCAACTGCTCAGCACAGCCTACAATAACGGGAGGCCGGGCTCGGCTGTGCAGTCACCATGGCTGCTGGAGTCCCGACAGATGTTTCAAGTTGCAGACACACAGGGCTGGTTTAATTATAGTAGTTCCCTATACATGTATATCCACTCTGGCTGTGCTGCAGCCCGGTTATTTTGGGCACCTCGGCCAATTGCAGCGGGACAGATCGTGACCAAGAGAGACTGGTTGTCAGCCAGGAAGCCAACCCTCTGCAGGGTGGGGCGGCCCACCCCGCATCAGCCATCGCCATTGATCTTTAGTGGGGGTGTAGGGTGTCTTTATTATGACTGGAACTGGGTGGAATGCAAATAATGTTCAAAACCAGTTCAAGATTTAAAAACATTTACGAAAGCAACAAAAGGTGTGAAAATATAAATATTTAGAGCAATTTTAGAGCCTTTTGAACAAGTTAATTTTTCATATTCTATATATGCATTTTTAAAGAATGACTGTTTATCCACAGTAGAAAGTGGAGCAGAAGGAGAGCGCATCCTTGAGAATCACTGTTAAGTTTCAAGTTGTGGTCTGGAATGAGGATGCTCTTTTTTGCCGCTTTTTCTTTCTAATTTTCTCTTTTTTCGCCTTCAGCGTCTGCAATTCCATTAACTATAAATGCCTCTTGATGACAGGACATGGAAGCTCATTACCCCTGGTCAGCTTCATGTCCACTGAGTTGAGATTGGTATTTAATGGTGTGGCAGCAGCGCCGTTTCTGCCTGGCCTTGCTCTCATTCGTTACTGTGAATCGTTACAGAGTTTAGCTAAGAGGGACGGTCTCCGTCTGTTCAGGGTTTCGATAACCTTTCATTTTGTGGCCACGCTATAACAAGGTTAGCATCCACCCCTGCCTGCTCATGCGCTGAGGCGTCTCCATGGCGACTGAGCTCTCATTTCTTGTCTCTCGGCTTAGTGGTCAAACTCATTTCACTGGTGGACGAGAGGATACCTGCCTCAGTGTAGCCTGGTTTTATTTTAGAAAATTGCACACAGATTGGCTCTCATGGGGTCTGAGGATTAAAGCTTGAAGTAGCCAGCACACCTGCATCAACATTGCTGTTACTTCAGCACATTTAAATACTGCATGTGTTGGTTTTACCACGTAATACCAATCAACCTAGCTTTTTTCACTTTATTTAAAGAAGAAGTACTTGACCAATTGGAATTATCTCTTCTCTGTTCAATCCCTCTTTCTCTCTCTCTCTCCCCAGGTGGAGGTGAAGCCGTACGTCCTAGATGACCAGATGTGTGATGAATGCCAGGGGGCGCGCTGTGGGGGGAAGTTCGCCCCCTTCTTCTGTGCCAACGTCACCTGCCTGCAGTACTACTGCGAGTACTGCTGGGCCAGCATCCACTCGCGAGCCGGCCGAGAGTTTCACAAGCCACTGGTGAAGGAGGGGGGCGACCGCCCTCGACACGTGTCCTTCCGCTGGAGCTGAGGGAGGGCCTGCGAGTCAGCCCTGCCCCGGCGCGCCCTCACCCGAGCCCTAAATTAACCCCCCGCACCTCTTCCTACCCCACAGGCCGGGACAGCGCTGCAACCCTCCCCCTCACCTCCTCCTCCACAGCCCCACCTACTCCACCCTGCTCCCCACAAACACCTCATGAAAAAAGCAAAAAGGATACCGTCAAATACATGGGACTTTCTTCATACCACATGGCTCTGAACTCATTGTCTAGTGTTTCCCCTCTGATGAAGCATTGTGGGGAAAGGAAATGCGAAAGTCTATCAGCTTAGAATTTGCACTTTGGCACAAAATCTCACTCAACACACACACACAGGATGGTATGTTAGACGCCTAGTTACTCTTCAGTTCCCCGTTTTGTTGACTGGGTGGTGTGGTACGTCCTGTTGGACCCCCCCCTTTACTGAGACAGAGGTGGGACCATACAAATATTTAAAAAGTATATATTTTTTGTTTTGTACCTATCTATACATATATAGATAATTTAAATTTTATGTAAAAGGAGCATGCACTTATTTTCAAAAGCTGTAGTTATATTGCCCCTAGTAAAAAATCATTACCAAAGGCAAATGAAATTTAATGCATACAGAAAAGCTAAATAGGTGGCACAAGATGTAGCAAGATGTAACAACTATCCAGTAGTGTGGGCCCGTATCGCCCAGAGTAAAAATAACAGACTATATTCGCTCTCAATTTTGACTCTGAAAATATTAATACCTCATATGCGCAATCGGATTAGTTTGCTTTTCGATTTCTAGGTCTTTATTTTTATAATAACATTATTTTCTAGTGTTATGTAAATGTATGCTGCAATAGCTTTGCTGCTAAATTCATGGTATAAACACATACCATAAGTACTTTATTCAGGCTAGGGTGTAAAATAATGAATAACAGAGAGGCACCTGGTGTTGCAGAATGACGAGCTATCACGGGGGGAGGGGGCGTCCCCAGGCAACGATGGCTACCTTTGTGGGGTGGGGGGGGGGTCGGGGTGGGTCGCCCCTAACTGCATGTTTATTTCAATCAGGTTGCTGCATGCAATAGACTTTTCAGTATCATGTCTACTATCAGATTCTGCCCATGTTTGCACAACACGCTATAGACGTACGTTCAACTCGCACGAAACTGGACAGAAACAGGGAGGACCGGCCAGAGGAGCCGCGGTGGCTCCACGGCGACCAGAGCTGATCATTCCTGCACAAAACAGGCAGTGAACGCATCCAGACGAGGGGGGAGATTAAAAAAAAAAAAAACAACCTTAATAATCACAAATCAGATTAAATGTAGGATTACCATTTAAAACTGTCTATGATAGGTGAAGTACTTTTTTGCAGTGATTGTTGATATAATTGTGCAATTTTTTATACCGTACGTAGTTAGGTCTGAGTATGCCTAGAACTGTGATTCGCTTTAACTGTCGTTAATGTCCGACATAGAAGTCCTGTGAAACTTCATAACTAGTGTATGCACACGTATATATGTTCTCTTGTACACACACTCACACACACACACACACACATACATACACTTGCACCAGTATACACACAGAAGCCTCTCGACACACACACACGGACGGCTGTCTTTGTTACGCACACAAACAGGCCTACAAACACAGAGTCTGATCTGTAGAGAAGACGCAACAATGTGAGCTTAAACCGAGAACTGAGGTCTTTTCTTTTTTTTTTTCTCTGTTCTTTTTTATATATAAATATAGTTTGTCCCACAGTTGACGAAAAAAAACGCACGTTTACGTCCCAGAATGCAACCAAAGAGCTCACGTGTTCGACTTTTAGCAGACCACCTGACACGCCCCACGGCCTCCGACGCGCATGAGCTGAAGGTGCGAGTCGATCAGAGGAGGAGAGATTTTTTTGGGTGGGGGGGGGGGTGAAAATGACACATTGAAGCTACTGGAGACTTGAGGTGGATAAACTGAGCTCTGCACATGCTCTCACTACATGGCTGGGGGGATGTGGGGGGAGGGGGGCATCGCCAGACGATGCAGACGTGCAGGCTGGGGTTATCATATTTATCCAGATTATATTTTTTTTCCTGCAAAGCTTGAAGTAATGGACCTGCTAAAAAAAAAGAATGGTGGAAATATAGTTTTTATCAAAAGGTTAAGGTGCGCAGTTAAAACAGGATGGGTGGGGTGGGGTGGGGGTGTTTGGCTGAATGCATAGAAACTTAAAGTATTGGCTGCTGAAGACGGGGGCGGCTCTGGTTTTTGGTTTTCAGGGGGTGAGGGGCCCAAGTTACACTGGTTTTAGCAGTTTTGCGGACAATCCAAAACCGGATCCTGCATCATTGCAAGTTAATGTGTGTGTCGTCCCCCCACCCCACCCCGCCTCTTTTTTTCTTTTCTTTTTGTCCGTGACTTGTGATTGTCCCGTGCTGGCGCCCCGTAGTCCCTCTCCTCTCTCATTTTAGTCGCAAACTGTTTTTCTTTTCTTTTGCTTTAGGATAGATGTTCTTGTTGTCCAAGAAAACAAAAAAGTAATTGAAACTAAGCAGAAGATCCTTTTTTTTTTCTTTTTTTTTTTACTGACCTAAAAAAATAAGAGGCTAACCATGAGTAATAATAAGTATCCCTATGAAAGTGAATTCTGGGTGTTTTTGTGACATTTCTTTCCCCACCCAGACAGGTTTTCTATGTTTGTTCCTTCTCTATGATAGATATTTGTTATGCACTACTCTTTGTATCTGAACAGTTTTCGACGGTCAGCAGTTCTTTTTGTTAAAAGACAAAAAAAAAGGACAAAGCGTGCTTTCTGACTGACAAGATCTTTTGCAATACCTCAATTTTGAAATATATTAGGAGAGAAACTGATATTTTCTAAGTAAGTTTATTCAGATGAAAAAAAATATATATTAATTTAATTCTTCGAGAGAAATGATTTAACAGATGGTTGATTTTTTTTATCATGCTTATTTGCTTTTATTTTCAGAATTTATTTTTTTGAAAAAGACAACAACTGAAGGAGCTAGAGCTTTATAACTAATATAATGATGTAGTTAGTGAGAGTACAGTCTACTTTATTACAGTGGAGGGTCGGGAGAGTGTCCCACTGGTCAAAATTGGTCTAAACATCAGAGAAGAGCTCTTTAGGAAAAAAACAACAACTATCAGGTGCTCAGAGAGAAAACTGAACATATTTCCCACGTTTTTGTATATTTATAATCAATCATTTACTATGCTGACCAGAGTTGTGAAAGAGATCTTCTGTTCATTATTTTTTTAAGAGAAGTTTTTTATGTTTCCTAAACGTATGTGCTCCCTTTTTTGTTTTGTAAAAAAAAAAAAAAAAAAGAGGCAACGTGACCCCGATTTGCTAGCCTGACGTGGTCGGGAAGGAGAAATAAACGGAGACTTGTGAGAGTCACGGAACAGCTGGAGGTAGAGAGACGAGAATGTTATTTTTAACACAAAGCAGACACAAGTGTTTTCACCTGTAACTTGATCAGAAGCCCCCAAAAGGTGCATCAATTGACTGGTGGCCTTCTATTCACGCAAGACTTGAATTAGTCCCATTTTTTAAGGCTAAGAACCTTGATTCTTTGTTGTAATGTGCAATACTGTTTGTACTGTTTGTAGAAAAGAAGAAAACAAGAAAAAAGAGGCATAAATCTTTATTGCAGAATTATTTTCATTGCAAGCATTGTGATTCACTAAAATCATTTTCTACTGTGTATTTACCTACTCTACCTGCTAGTACCTTCCAGTAGTAATGTAGCCTTTGTACTGAGAAAAATTTTCATTATTTTTAGAAAGTTTTGCTAAAAAAGAAAAGAATTTAAACATATTTACATATTTTCATTTTTATTTCGTATTTTTCTTTACAGACTTATTTCTCAACCATTAATAGTTATTTCTGGGGGAGACTTTCATATCTGGTCAATGTCATTAATATTATTTTGTATTTTTACTTGGAATAAATTAATTTTATGATGCTAATTCTTTAAAAGTTTTTTTTTTTTCGTTTGTTCACTTTTTCATTTTTTTGAAGCTAAAAAAAAAACAACAACTTTGTAATATTGTTACTAAAGTGTCTCGATTCTTGAAATGCTAAGCTTTATGTGTTAACTCGCTGATGTCGCTTACATTAGTGTGAAAATGATCTACGGAGAAAAAAAAAATACTACTCAAAACAACAGATTGGTGGTTGGTGATGTTTTAAGTGATTCGCTATGTAAACAAATGAATGGGCAATAAAATAAAAATGGCAGAATGGAGCATACACATGCAGTATGTTGTGACGTAATTGTGAAAGATGGACGACACCACTGACCATTTCCATCGCTTCTGCTCCGACGACCGTCGCCACTAAACCCCCGCGGTTACTCCTCCTCACCTCGCGCGGTGGAGGGCGACGTTTCCTCACGTGTGAAATATTCATATTTAACGGCTCCTCCTCGAGAAAACAGTCACGTCACAGCCTCCTCTCTTTCGTAGGTGTCGGCCCCCGCAGAGTGCACCTGTGTGATTGTATTTAAGTACGAATGTAAATGTAGAGATGCACTGTACAATATGCAAAGTTTGGGAAGAGCATGTGTCACTGTAGCATCGTGATTATTTGGAGGAGGCAATGGTAAAGCTGAGTTTGGTTTTCTTCCCCAATTTCTGCTTTGTTTCTGTACTTTTTTTTTTGTGTGTGAAGTCCTTCCATTTCCCCTCCCACTCTTCTGCCTTAAAAGAAAAAATGGCCATTTTGGGAAATGCACTTCTTGCCAAGAGTCAGACGAGAAGAATGACACCGCTCTCTGTTAGCTTAGCCTAGCATTAGCACCCACAAATTAAAGAGACGTAACAGGTTCATTAGTGAGTTTTAGAGGTGCCGGTTGGCACTTTTTCTTTTTTTTTTGACTGTCCTGACTCTTTATGCTAAGCTAAAACAGTCGTTAGCTGTAGCCTGAAATTTAATGGACAGATGTGAGATTGGCATCCATCTTTTATCTTTTTAGTTTTCTTGCTACACTTTTGATAGGTATCACTCTAACAGCTGTACAAAAGTACAGCCCACCACTAGTTAGCTTAGCATGAAGAGCACAAACTGGTGTAAATTGCTAACGGGGCTATGTCCAAATGTGACAGTCAATTAGTGAGCTCTAAAACTCATTAATGTATGTTGCTGGTTTAAAAACCGCAATGATTTCTTGGCCGGGAGCAGTGACTTCCTGGAGTTTTGTCCGAGAACAAGTCCTCCATATTAGCCTCACAACACCGTAATACACAAACAAGATGTAATGTGTTGATTAGCGAGCCTCGAAGGGGCGAAGATTTTCTCATCTTTAGACAAAGCCAGGCTTAGCTAACACATGTAGAATGCAGACATGAGAGCGGTGTTGATATTCATGTCTAACTCTTAATAAAGTGACAAATTAGCGTATTTCCGGCAAAATGTTCAGGCCGAAGCTCCATTTTGAAGTGTTTTCAACGTCCCCTCCTCTGCTGTCTTCATCCAAAAAGAGACTCCAGTGCTCAGGAGGGAATGTTATTTCTGGCCGGCCTTTTCTACCAGTTTATACAGCTGATGCCCCCCACCCCCTCCCCATGTCTTTTAAATAGTCCCACACTTTCCTCTCTCCCCAGGGTTCAGTATTATTCACCACCATACCGCCAAGTATCCACTCTATCTCCTACCTTTTTTTTTTCTGAAGTTCCTCTTTCACTTGACAGAACAGTTTATATCTGAAATATAAGTGTATGTGCAAATGAAAAAGATCATGATTTGAAGGGTGGCAACCATTTTATATACTCCTCTCTATAGATATACGTATGTATTTCATGTAACTAGACTTGGATAGTATACTGTATATTCACTTCTGCTTCATGGGCGTTCTCTGGGTAGGTAAACACTGTAGGTCTCGTCATGTTGTGATCTCAAAATAGAAGAAAAAAAAAGATTGGTAATGTGCTTTTTTTCACAAAAACATCCCACTACTTTTGAAATGTGCATTTGTTTTTGTTTGTTTTTCGTACGGCATCTGTGCTTTTTTTTATTTTCTAGGTTTTTTATTTCCTGACTTGAACACTGGTTCTATCTTGGCGAGGCTTTTTGAGATTGTTGACTTGGTCTGAACTTTTTTGCAGTATAACTGTGATTTGAAAACATGGAGCTCAATGCTGCTAATGCTTACTACTGCTTCAGAGTTTGTAGTTCCCACCTTAATTTTTCCTTTTTCTGTACTAATAAGCAAATCTTATTAAACGTAGTTGTATGACGCTGTGAAACTTTGTGGTCTTTGGCATGGCATCCTCTCTCTGTCACCTGTCTCTGTCCACCAGACCTCACAAAAGATGCTGATCAGTACTAACTCGCACTCTGCCCATGGCGTCTGATGTCTTCATATTCGCACACTTGTCCTCTCGGTCTAACAGAGTCATTCTTCAGATTCAGATGGTAAAGCAGACAGAGCATCCATAACGAGGAGGTTTGTTTTCTGGAGCTTTTTCACCAGATCTTCAGTTTGTAAGGAAAAAATGAGAATCACATTTTGTGGGAGCAAAGAAGCATGACGCTGAACTATTTCATTTTGAAAACCCATCTTTGAATTCATGTTTTTTTTAATCCTCCTCTTTGAAATCTGACCTTTAATCATTTAAAATCGTGAGGGTCTAGTTAAGGCCTAAAAGCAAAAGGTGAGATAAAATTTAGAGGCCATAACTCAGGACAAAAACATTTGGAATTACACATGTAGACTTCAGTGGATAAACAAAACCAACATGTCCCATCCTGTCAGTCACATGATCCAAAAAAGATGAGCACATAACCAACAGATAAGTGTTGCCTCATTGCTTCCATAAAAATTCCACTTTTCTGAACTTTTGAAGTGATCTATGTCCCTCTTGGTTTACAAATTCAGAATGAAATTTCATTCTCTACACTTAGGGCAGAAGTAAACAAAAGTATCTCCCCACAAGGTCCATTTATTATTGGTGTCAATAGGTTAAGAATGAACTCTGAATACTAAGCAGGTCCAGTCTATGTCTGCCTTTGACTTCAGTAGATTCAGAGGGATGGAAAACTGGTGACAGCTTCGTGTGCTGCAGCGTCTGCAGCTTTTTTAATGTTTCCCTTGGCAGTGCGTAGCTGTAATAAAAAGGCAGATGATCCTTAAATATATACACTTGTGTCAAAAGACTATATTTCAGGTTCGCTCACGTCTTATCAGTGTTATTATCCTTGGATGTGCAATCACACCATCTACTGGCCATCACAGTTCACGTGTAAAGAAAGAAGATTCAAGTGTAGTTCAAAGGTCTGTAGAATTTATTACAATTCTGCAATCATAAACAAAAAGCAGCAATTACAGAAATATGTACAAGTCTTTTTTTAAAATACTTGTGGCAAGTTTTAGGGACCAGTTTCAGCTTGGGCCCATGTTCAGCCTGTAACGCTGCTTCAAGTGCAGTGCTTTCCCAGCTCGCGTTCGCACCACTTTTTGTGGACCTGGACACGATGTGGATTCGACCGTCTCTCCACCAAAGCCTCTTGGCGGCCACAGGGGTCACGTGAGCAGTCTCCTGGGGCGAGCGGAAACCAGCGCCCTCTGGAGGATGGGAGCCATGTTGTCAGAGCACAAACTGCTCCCGAACTCACCAGTGTGCTATAAAAAGCCACTGTGATGACGTCCTTTGGCTTCTCTGGTGAGCTCGTCGCTCTCACCCCGTTTCCCTTTGTTGTACAAAAACATGTTTGTATCCATCAGTCAGAGAGGTGGTGACAGGTGTGGCTGGGTATCGCAGTGCTTTTAAGACCTTGTGACGGGGACAGTGGGGCAGACAGGAGGGAGGTGACACTGGGTGATGGCGTCTGTTAAGCAGTTAACACTGTATACTCTGGAAGTGAAATGTAGGAGAAGGGCAGTGGGCTGAAGAAGTAGCACCGGGCGCTGAAAGTATAAAGGACGATTATGATACACTATGCTTGAGTCTATATCATTATCACTGTACATTGGTGGTGGATGTAAACTAACGCTTTGTTGCAGATGGTACTTCGACGTCATACCATTATATTCTCGTAGCAGTTTTGTAGGGGGCTTCTGGAAAACCTGGTTGATTTCAATAGAGAATTATGGGAAGTCTGACAATGTTCAGAAATATTAGGGAAAAAATGTTTGAACATTGCTGCGGCTTAGCCATCAATTTGAAAGCACTAAAATAGAGATTTTAGATATTTTGGCTGTGTTTTCGTTATTGCTTTGGGACGTACTGTAACTTTCAGCTATCAGTGACTATAAGGTGTGGGGGTGAGCTGGGGGGTGGGGCAGGTGATTGCAGCAGTAGAGGGTCTCCTCAGACTCTGACCAGGTCCTGCATGGTCAGTGGATAAAGGCTGTAATGTGCTACTGCAGGGAGTGCATGAAGTTGTCCAGGTTGTATTCGGTGTCGTACTGCTGCTGGTCCCATAACTCTCCCAGGCCGTCCAGCACAGACTTCATGGAGGCCTTCCCTGAGGTTGACGGCGACTGCTCACCCTTCTCGCCTTTCTCGCCCTGAAACACATTTACACAAAAGACAGTTCAGACAAACATATACATGAGAACACAGGGGAATGTGAGCAGTGGGTCGCTGTGATTGTTTCTAAGCAGAATGAAGCACAACAACAGCTTAACACCACCTAAGTTTATACTTGTTGATAGTCTAAACATCAGCCTGACTCATTAACGGTGTCCTGAACTGTGTGGATTGGCAACTCTGCTCAACTGCTCTGGGCATGAAAGTTATATTTGTTAAGTGTTATAATTTCCTCTGACGTGAGCCGGCATGAGTCTTTAGTTCAAGAAGCTGTAATAACCTCTGCTGTAATAACCTCTGCTGTAATAACCTCAGCTGAATGACCTAACCTACATACAAACAAGTGATCTATATCTGGATAACGACAACTGAGCCTCAGGTCTTTGTGTTTACACCTGGTATTATTAAGCACTCTTGTCATGTTGTGCTGAAATCCTCCCAAAACGGAGGCAGAAACACGTGTCACCTTGTCGAGAGTGAAGAGGTTGAGGAGCTGGTCTGTGCCCATGCTCTGTAGGCTGGCGTTCTCTTGGCTGATGATGGTGTTGGCGATGCTCATCTTGAATTTCTGCAAACCCATGATCTTCTCCTCCAGCGTGCCTCGAGTGATCAGCCGGTACACGTTCACGACCCGTTTCTGCGTCACACAAACACGATGAGAAAGGTCAACAGAATGGATTCACATGGAGCCTCCCCACCAATTTCATTTCTCTTTGGTTCGGTTTGCATCGCTGGTTTCAAACAAGAGCGGCAGTGTCACACAATCCATGGCTGTTCAAAGGCTGTGTTTAATAATGCATCAGGGAAACAGCGATGAACACGTTACACTGTACTGCAGGAACCACAGAGGAACACTGGATTCAGTATCATCTTAATTAAAAGTGGAATCCATCAAAGCAAATGATGATCTAAGTGTTTTTGGGGTCTGGGATGTGGTCTGAACCGTTAACGAGTGCATGCCAAGTGTACCCAACCACAGTACCTGTCCTATCCTGTGGGCACGATCCATGGCCTGCAGGTCCCTCATGGGGTTCCAGTCATGTTCCACAAACACCACGGTGTCTGCCCCAGTCAGGTTCAGACCAAGGCCTCCAACATGGGTGGTCAGCAGCAGCACATCAATGGATGGGTCATTGTTGAACCTGAGATGAGCAGAGAACCAGGAAAAGTGGACATCAGTGGCAGCTCCCATTCACAATAACAGGAAGCACTAAACCAAAAAAAAAAAAACCAAAACAAAAAAACTTCTCAACCTTGTATATAAAAGAATTCAGTCTACTGACCTGGAAACGATGGAGTGGCGCAGGCCGGCCTGCACGCTGCCGTCCAGCCTCAGGTAGGTGACAGAGGGCAGTTTGGGTTTCAGCAGGTCATGCTCGACAATATCCAGCATGCTCTTCAGCTGGCAGAAAATGAGCACACGATGTTGGGCCACCACTGCCTCAGTGCCCCCCTCTGATCCTCCACCGCCGCCAAGACCACAGTCCAAAAGCAACTGGATAACAAAACACACCAGGGCCACAGTGAGACACAGTGGAGGGGCTGACGGGAAAATCCAGTACACTGATGGGCTGAATTACCGACATAACTCTTCATTAGGAAATCTGGTATTTGCTGGTTTATTATTTGATTTCCATTCTTACGCAAGTGTATGACTCAATAAAACCGAATCCACATTATGACTGATGAACAAGATGATGTGAGTGAGCAGGAATGGTGTAGAGCAGCTGAACTAAAAGCCAATGGTACCTGTTTGAGAGCGGAGAGTTTGGGTGCGTGCTGAATGTCCCGCAGACTGGAGCTTTGTCCTGCCAGCTGCTCAGTGATGCGTTTGTACTCTGGATGCTGCGGCGTCAAGACCAAGCTGGGGTGGTTACACAGCTTTCTCAGGTACTGCAGCGCCTAAAATAACAGAGGCATGAAGGTAAATGTTACTGAGTGTTCATAATGAGAGGCATCTACAAAGCAAAAGGCAGACAAAAAGCAGGACTCTGACCCTGCTGCACTGTAACACAAAAAAAAACATTATATAAGATGGTAATGTGACTCAGAACGCAGTGATTGACAAGTGGCTATCTTTGACCACATCTGACATCTTCACATGTGACTTTTCCTGGAGAACAGGTTTGCGTTTGATGTCTGCAAGAGATAAACAAAGGAAAGAGTCTGTACCTGGAAGACGTGGCCTGTGGCCTTCAGTTTAGGCTTTTCTTCCTCTTCTGTAGCAGCCGTAGAGATGGTGTCCTCCACATTTGCCTTGGCTCTAGACTTTGCAAAGTCTTCATATAACTGAACCTGCAGACAGTGAGGAAAAACAGGTTATTACTCTAAGTTTGGGCCATTATCCAGTTGTAGTTCCCGTTCACTGTGTTCCTGTGGCAGGAAGAGTGAAAAATAGAAGTTGGGGTAAGAACATTTTGGTGCTGGAACTGCCTATTGAATAGTTGTTGAGGACCACAGGTACCTGTAGAGGACTCAGGTTGCAGTAATAGTCCTGAATTATTTTGGGAGGAAGGTCTTGGAGGACGTCCTCCTTCATCCTCCTCAGGAGGAAGGGCAGCACCTGTCGATGTAGGGCCTCCATCGCCAAGACACCTAGAGGGAGACACCAACGTGAACCACAGGTGATGTCTTTAACAAGCCTCTTAACAGAAGTCAATTTTAAAGATGATATTCAGTTAGAAACTAAACAAGATCAGCAAATGGCAATGTTCTTAAAAGGCTGATGGAGAACAGACATACCTGCCTCCTGTTCCCTTGAGGAACTTTTGGCGTCACGGCTGGCCAGGATTGGTTTACCGTATCGGGCAGCAAACTGCCGTTCAGTCCCAAGGAAGCCCGGCATGAGGAAGTCGAACAACGACCAGAGTTCCAGGACATTGTTCTGGGGACAGAGAGAGGAAAATATTCATCCTCTGACAAGTAAAGACACAAGAAAAATTTCCACAATATTTCAAAGCTCGGATGGCAGCTCACCTGAATGGGTGTTCCTGACAAGATGACTCGGAAGTTGGCTGCCAGCTGCTTAATGGCTTTGGAAAGCTTGGTTTTTCCGTTCTTGATTACATGACCCTCATCAAGGATACAGTAGTTAAATTTGATATTCCTAAAAAAGTTAGAAAAGAAATTCACATTAAAAACTGGCCACCTACATCCACAAAAAATGTCATAATGTCATAATTTGAACGATGCTCACCTAAAAAAGTCGATGTCATTCCTTACAACATCGTAAGAGGCCACTATAAGATTGTGTTTCTTCACTTGGTGTTGCAACCTGGAAAAGTAAATATTTGTTTAGGTTCATGATTTTTTGAAAAAAATATCAATGACACAGAATGTGTGTTTGGCTAATTCTGTAAACCAACATTTACATACAATAATAATTCCAAACCAGCATTAACAAATGAGCCTTCATTGAAGGTTTTAGACTTTCAAAAGTAAATAAATCTGTTCACTGTCAGGCTTCTGACTAAGCCTTACCGCATTCGTTCTGTAGGAGGCCCAGTGTAGTGCAGTGGGTTGAGGTACTCTTTGGTGCAGAACTTGCCAACTTCGTCCACCCAGTGACCAGTCAGTGTGGGAGGACACACCACCAGAGAGGGCATGGGGCAGCAGTCTGCAGCCTTAGTCTTGGCATATTCCTGTGCTCTAAATAGACAGCAAACGTACAGAAAGCTGAGTCAAGTTCTCTTTTACTGCACTGCAAACAGAGAAGAGGAGGTTTTTAAAGAACAAGGATGAAAAGGAGATCAAATTACTGTTGATGTTCAGATGTTCAAATCTCTTTTTACATGCATTTTGCTTTGCATTTCTGAACAACGTTTTATCTGTAGACAAATCATGTTGATGACTGATAAGAATTCTCGCGCGTAGAAATATGGATTCTGTCCACAAAAAAAAAAAAAAAAAAAGTGCCATGTCACTCTTGAACTGATGTTGCCGAGTTGGAAAGTCAAACAGTCAAACAACAATAAGTGATTGTGTTTGAACTCGGTACCTGAGGTAGTGATCTCCTGCCAGAATGCAGATGGACTGTAGCGTCTTGCCGAGGCCCATGTCGTCACACAGGATCCCGTGCAGTTTGTATTTGTTGAGGAAGGACAGCCAGTTGACTCCGTCCTGTAAGATGATACAGAACATCCACACTGAAAACACCAACAAATGTGTGCTCGCTAGAAACAAACATAATAGCATCCACGGTAACTGTAGTTAATATCAGAGTGACCTGACTTCCTGAAACTTGGTAGCAGTGTGCTGATAGTAGCAACAATAGCAGAAGCATCTCAACTTGATGCCTGCACTGCTCCATTAAAGAGATGGAAGGCTGATCTCAGCAGAGCTGTCAGCGACCAACATTTCTAGAAGGAGCCTGCACACATACCCCATCTCCATTCAACTGCTTAAAATTAAATCTGTCAAGAAAACCATGTGTTGTCAGTTTCTCTAGCTTTTTTAAACAGCCTGCAGCATTTGAAGCAAATCTGGCAGACAAATGATCAAACTCGAGGTGAAAAAGCAGTGTTCCAGGAGATGTTTAAATGTGGAAAAACACAGGTTGGGTATCCTTCATCTGCTGCTTGAGGATGTATTGCAGAGACGCAGTGGACCCTGAAAAGTGAAACACACACCTGCTGGTATTTTCTGAGCTCAGCCTTAATGGGCACAGGGATCTTGTAGTTCTCCAGTTTCCTGCCATCTAGTAGTTGCTCCAGGAAGTGGCGTTCCCTGGCCTTCTGGCGGATCAGGTCAGCAGACATCGCTGGAGGGTCTGGTATACCTGCCTTTTAAACATGAGAACAAGCGGGAAAACTTTAGAAAAACAATGAATAATCATATTGTGCTCACATGAATTGAGTCACGTAATCATTTTGCAGGGGTTTATAACTCTGAATCTGCTCCTACCTCTAAGGGCAACAGGCGGATGAGTGTAGCGAAGCACTGCGTGGCCATGAAACGAATGCTGTCACTGGGGTCGCTCATACGGCCTAACACTGGCACTACGAGCAGCACAATGTAGGGAACAATGTCCACATCCAGCTGCTCCATGACACCTGGAGGGATGTTAGTCAAGGACATTACTGCAGAAAAACAGCAACAGCTACAAGGTTAACGCTTTAATCCTGAATATCTTATACACCCCCACTGCTTTCAAACTTACAGTTAGCCCCAAAACAGTATCACTGCATACTGGTTATGGTTAAGTGCATTTATATTGTGCAAAGTAACTGAATCTGAAGTCATGCCACTGTGTGAAGGATACAGGCCAAAGCCTCGATGGCGCCTTCCTGTTTGGTGCAGTCATCAATGGCAGCTAACCAGGGGAGTACACACTCAAGAAAGCTGTTCATGGTCTCTAGCATAGCGATCTTACTAAGCACGCCCACACAGCGTGCTGTCATGTGACGCACTGCTGTGTACGGGTGTTGCAGGCAGGTGAACAGATGGGGGAGGTGTTCCAGTAGCTAAAGGAAAAACAAAAACAAAACACAAATTCAGTCATGTACTCACATTATAAGAACAGTGCTCCTGAAAACCTCTACTTCCATGCTTGTAAATTAACCTTTTGAGTGAGTGCCGAGTAGAAGTACACTAAAGCGGTCTCAGAGGAGCAGCAGTCTTACCAAAGGTTTGAGTTCAGCATCCATGGCCCCAGCCATGATTTCCAGCACTTGTAGAGAGTTGACTAGTTCCTGAGCTGCAGTGTCTCCCCTCTCCAGCTGTACCTGCCTATCTAAAAACACAGTACACAGACACGGTGATTCACAAGCTATTTACACCCTCTGCACAACACTAAAAACAGTTCAGTGGCTGCCATTTTGGCAAAAGTTAAGTAATTGCCATCACTGTTGTCTATCCAACATTACATTCTGATCAACCTTATCAACATACCAATGCAGTGATTTTCAGTCACCACTGTCCTCAGTGGTCCTACTGTGTTCTCCCACAGGTATGGCAGAGACTTGGTGAGGTCTGCACCAAAGTGCCTAGCAACAGTTGTTAAGGAGAATTCTGCCCCTCGTCTCTGAATAAGGAACGGCTTCTTGCTCTAAAAAGGAACAGATCACATAAAAAAGTAAAGCATTTGCACATGCAACATGACCCGTTGTTGATGTGCCCTAAAATGTACTATAGCAGTACCTCATCATTATCAGCACTGATGGTGCTGCCAGGAGGGAGCTCTGTGGTGGGGGTCTTTGGGGCTTTGGGGGCTGGCCCCCGCTTACTAGTGATGGCAAACGCTGCCCGTTGGTGACGGTAAAGGGTGATGATGCCTCGGGTTTTATTGACCATGTGATGTATGCAGTCTTTCTCCAAACCACTGCCTAATGGCATGAGAAAGGAGAGAAATGCAGTCAGTGGCATTCAAGCACCTCTTCAGTGTTGAAAGATAAGTGAGGGGCTTCCATTGTGCTTTTTGCATTATAAATACTAAAAAACAAAAACACTTGTGTATTTAGAGCTCATTCCCCAAGATCATCAAGGCTATTATTCAAATGTCCATATATTGTTTTGAAATCCTATTGGTAGCTGACAAGTAAAGTAAGGGCGCTGAAAATACCCCCCACAAGTCTCAACAACTTGTACCTTTGGCATTTTCCTGTGCAGGGGGTACGGGACAAGCAGATGAGGGTGTGGCTGCAGAGTCCACACAGGCCGAGGCACAGAGGTTTTTGATGATCTTGGGGTTGGGACACGGCAAGCGTCCGGCACACTGCTGCAGCAGCTTGGCTATGAAAGACGCAGCATATCCCTGGATCAGAGTGTTCTCCTCCCGCTTGATGGACTCCATCAGAGGCCTGACCAGCGGGTTGAGCTTGTCAGGAAGCACCTGCAGGTTTATCACCGCACAGGCTGTGAACATGTGAACACGCAGATGCAGCTGCTGCCATTCTGTGCTGGTCTCCATCACTGTTGACTGAGCCTGCTGTCGTTTACTGTCCAGTGCCTGCCACTGTTTGGACTTCACGTTCAGACCTGCTGTTGACTCCGTGAAGATGGTGGTTACCTAGGAAACAAGTGGACTGTGAGTGAAGGACAAGAGCAACCCATTAACCTTAGAAGCAAATAATCAGCCGGGTTACAAAATTACCAAGAGATAAAGATCTGCAGAGATCAGCTGGCTGATGGGAGAAAAAAAACTGTCATGGTAATACTAGGCAAATACCTTGAAAGCTTAACAGCGACCAAAATAAATTTACTTTTTCATTTTGTTAGTATAGCAAAATTATTGATGTTGTTCACAGGGAAATTTATACTAGTGGGGGTGTAATAGTATGCAAATTTCAGTCTTCAATAATAGAACTGATGTCAACTTAATATAAAACTTACAGTCAGACTGCTCCGTGTGAAGGTGATATTGTTAGGAATTTAAAAATGAAAACACTCTTTGTACACCATTATAATGCACATTTCAAGGGTAGTTATTGCCTTTGGGTCACAAATTGAAGGATGTAGTTTGCGGGATTTGTTCAAGAAATAACATTTGGTTCAAGCAGGATATGCCTCTGTTTTTACTCATTTCAGGGTCTAGTGGGTGATGAGAGGGTTTGCACCTCAACCAATCAAGTTGCCCATCATGTTTGTGCTTGTGTATGGTTGGACCTACCAATTCACTGGCTTGATCTATGGTGAAAACGCTACAATTGAGGCGGTCTTGCAGGTCTATGTGGGAATCAGCCAGCAGTGCAATGAGCTGCTTGCACTCATTCTGCATGCGTGTAAAGGGGATGGCAATCTCATCATAGTACAACTGCTCAGACAGAATGGCCAGAAGGCGAGGCTGCACCATAGAAGACACCACTTGACAATCCTGGAAGAAAGTGACATCAAAAAAGGAAATAAATATATTCAGCCTCTTAGTGGCTGATTTTGTTATCCAAAATAAAAAAAGGCCCAATTTCTGGCGATTACACAACAATCAAACTCATGTGTCTCAGCTTTTCACCTTCTGCAGTGCAGCCCACTCGCAAAGCACCAGAGCAACAGCTATGCGCTGCAGGGCAGACTTGGAGTTGAGGTGGAAAAGCAACAGCTGGCCGAGAGACTCAGCTGGTCGGATCTCCTGAGATGCAGCATTGAGCTGAGGGTCACAGATACACCTACACAGAGCCCCCAGCAATCTGGATAGCACAGATACAAAGAGAGCAGGGAAACACTTAATGAAAATAAAAGAAAGATGTTCACAGTTCTGATGATTTATCTGGAGGAGTTCATCTCTCAATCAGGACAGAAAACTTTTTCCTTCCAACGCAACAATAAATAAATTTAAAAAAAGCTTACTTGGCAGCCATTAGCCGAGCACGGACCACCACATAGTCCCTCGTCACTGGGTCGTCTGTCACCGTCTCTGCACCAGCTATATACTCCTGGACAGTTTCCTTCACCTGATTGGTCCCTTGACGTGCCTTTACACCGGCCTTATCCTGTTGGGTCAACACAACTCTGCATAACCTGCACTTATTCTTCTCCTGCATTTAATTGCACAAACTGGAAGTTTAACTACTTGTTGGTCGAACATGGCTCCTCTGCTGTATTTTTAAAATCATCTCCTTCAGACTGTTCAAGTTTCAGCAACCTCAGCAGTTTTTTTTGTGGTTTTAAAGTTAATGGCTCCTTTTCAGTCACTTGGTTGATTGATGCTTTCAATTTCAGATGTGCTGGTAAACAACGTACACGTCTATTCATACGTTTGGCAAAAAACTGACCTTGACATTAGTTTTCCTGAATCTTAAATGTAACATTTTATTCTTGTCTCTAGTTCAAATGACTACCAGTGAGCAGCTTTAGTTTTTTTAATGTGACATTAGTCTGCTGATCTTTTCTTTTATGTTTAGGTGTGTTGTCAAATGCAAAGAAAAGAGCAATTGAAGAATTCTTATTCAGCTATGAATAAATGTATAACCTTGGCGCGGGCCTTCACTTCCAGGAGCATGTTCAGGTCTATGGGAATGTGTGAGGCTTGCATCATGAGACAAAGCCAGGCACCCATCCATGGACAGCTGGCTGCTACCACGTACTGCTGGGGGGCCTGAGACAGCAGCTCCATCCATACCTGTAAAGTGATACACATGAACAAGTCATGGCCAAATCCAGAGAGGTCATCCATGTACACAGTGAGGTCTATATAAACACATAAATAAAACTGGAACTGGAAGAAACATCTACTGTCTCTTTAGCTTTGGCGATCATGCAACAAACCTTCTGGACCAATTCAAGGATTTCCTCGTTGCTCTCCAGTATGCAGGACTGGAAGATGTGCCGAAGCATATCTTGTAGGATTGGGTTAATCCACATTGCACAGCTCTGAAGAACAAAAAAAACAAAAAACAATACATATCATACTGTCTTATCAGGTACACAAAATTTGAGTCAGCAATAAAGCAGTGAATCAACTAAAGGAACCGAAGAAAGAAAAGCTCTGACAGTAACACTCCTTGGTGTAAATAAAACTATGGCAACGGATTGCCTTTCTTAAGATTTGTTAAATCCTGTGTGTATTATTATTGATCAAGTAATTTACCACATTTTATGAATATTCAATTGCTCTCTCAGATTTACCTGGTCTGCTTTAGACAGCAGTGTGTAAAGGGTTTCCAGTGCTGCTCGTCTTACTGATGATATGGTGTGTCTCAAGAAGGGCCAAACCCGAGGGACCAAAACTGTTAATGACTGCTGCATGCTAGAGTGGACAGCACAGTGTGTCAATATAAATACACATTCAGGAAGGGCCTTGCAAGATATTATTTTAAGAGCAGAAATAATGCATTATTACATGGGTAATCACTCAGCCCCTGCACAACTTCAAGAAGCAGTGCTTGTCTAATTGTGCGTTTGTACCAAGTTTGCTCAGCGGTTGTTGTGGTTTTATGCAAATCGAGTTCAAATCAAGTTCACCTAACTTCTCGACAGTGTTGTTACTCCACCTAAGGCACATCTACAGAATACAGAAAAAAAACCTGCCTACCCAGAGATTAATGGCAATAGATGAACACAGTTTCATCAATGAGTTAAAAAAAAAAAAAAAGATTTGGGTAAAACCTCCTCCCATGCAGCACATTATTCCCTTCTTGGTGCTCTTTATTTTTCCCATGCCTTGCCTTTTGTTCATATACTGTAGCTGGGAGCCAGCTTAATGTTATCAAATGGGATGTGCAATATGAATCTCTACATCCCAGTATTGTGTCTTAGAATATACCATCATTCAAATACAGCTGATTTGGTGGCAGAAGCATTTAAGGTGTGAACTTCCCTGTACTGACCTGCACTGTCGGACCTGTGGGTAGGTGAGCAGCGAGGACAGCAATGTCATGATGCTGTTGGTGGAAGCAGTGAGGTCATCCAGGTCCAAGAGAGCATCCCATAGTGTGTTCACTATGAAGGGTACCTGAGAGACAGACAGAATTTCACAACTTAATGAAGACCTCTGTATCAAGGACGACGCATACTTTAATAAGGATGTACTATTAAAAAAAATAAGCACAACAGCTGATGCCTCTCTGACCTTGTTGGGCAGTAGCTGTACCAAGCCTTCCACCACAGGGATGAGGGCTGACGCTGCCACGGCCCTCACATCATCATCGAGGTCCTGTAGACCTTCAGTGACGGCAGGGAGCACCCGGGGCAGTAAAAGAGAGATCAGGTCCTGAGGCACAAATGAACAGACAGCTCAAGATCAGCATGGATGTATGGGGATCGGATCAGGCAGAAGGCCTTTACAACAACTCCTCTCCAAAGGATCACATATGCTCTCAGGATAAAAAAACTTTGTCCGTGCACATGTCGCTCCCTTAAATTTATATTCATGACCATATGGTGCTCAAATCGAAGACATTGTAGAACCCTGCAATGCTTATTTAACAGCTCATCATATACACACAGAACAGCTGGTACCTGCCGGACAGCCAGGGCATACTTGATCCCGAGGAGGCCTCCATGACGGACCTCCCACTGGTCTTCTTTTAGCAGCTTCAGCAGGACGTCTACTGTCATGGAAACACCAGTTTCGTTCATGTGGCGAAGGGCCACCCCGAGTGTCTGGGCACAAGTCTCCCTGACAGGAGCCACCACCTGGCAAAGCAAGGGAGAGATTTTAGTGTTTTCCAAGGACCAAAATGTAGCTGCTTACACTAGCTACACTAGACTAACCATGAATAAGACATGGATGTCCTTGATTATTAGGGTTTACACGACGATATGGATATTTTATAATTCTGTCATTTTATTAGGTCTCAGTCGCAACATAAAGCTGTATGTATGTACTACTCACTTTATTTTGCAAAGTTGTCACAGAGGAAAATCAATATAAAGCTACTTAATCTGCATTAGAACAGCCATGACACCACATTACGCAAGTATATTGTTGACAATTAAAAAACATCTGCGTATTATGGGGTCACCAGACTACCTACACATCCAAGTACAACTGGTTCATTGAACTTAAGAGACGTACCTCATCGGATACAAAATCTCCAAAGCGGTCCAGAGCGAAGACACAGAGCAGCCGGATGACCAGGTCTTCTATCCACTCCTGATGCTGCCTCAACATCTAAACCGAGAGGTCAGACAGTTTGTCATTTTTTTATTCTTACCCAAATGTCAGAAACCCTGAGCCTGAAGATTTACCTGTTCAGCAGTGCTTCCCACAATCTTCCCACCCCCAGCACCATGGGACTTGAGGATTTCTCTAAGACCTGTGCCTGCACCATGACGAACCTGTACACAAGCACACACAATATTACTTTGTTTACATGTACTGTGAGTTCTTTTTAAAATCGTTCGTCTGACCATATTACTGTATTAAGAGACAGGCTTTGTCTTTACCTCCCATGAAGGATTGAAGAGGTCATTGCAGAGCTCCTCACAGAAGCTCTCCAGGGGCCACTCGTGTGTCTACAAACAAAACCATGAGACCCCAGTGACGTTATGAACAAACTAACTGTTATCATGTCATTTATAGCAACTAAAGTGGCTTAAAGAATGATGTCAGTGAGTTATGGTAGTGTTATTTCTTACCTCCTCTAAAAGACTGGAGTTATCAGGAACGTTGTCAATTAAGACTTTATGTTCTGTTGCCGGTTGGTCAATGACGACATTGGTGGTTTTCCTTCGTTTTTCTTCAGGTTCACCCTCAAAACTGTCATTACTAAAAGGGTGGAGAGATTAAAGTGAATCATTCTAAAATTAAAAACAATCAAAGCCAAGATTTGTCAAGATGAACATTTGTCAAAACCTTGGAATTTAAAAAACAGAAAGATGGCACGCAGTAAAATCTTACCTCTTTTCATTTGGATCCACGTCTCTGGATCTTTGTTTCGCTACTAGCTTGGCCATCCTTTTCGCCTTATTCTTCTGACGATTGCTCATGCCTGGACGAAACTCTGAGTCGATCAACTCAGCAGCCTGAATGGGCTGAAACAATACAGCTGAGTTAATTTTCCATTTAAAGTTAAACTGGACGCTCAGGTACATGACTATTTAGAGCAGAATGAGATTGAATCATTTAACAAACTTATTCACCAGTTCAAAGTATCACAACATTAAGTGGTGCATACAACTTCAAGTAGCGACCCTCCTCCACCAAACTGCATTGTCCCTGTTCTTGCACAAGACCTAAAGCCCCATACTGACAGTTCAACTACAGCTACCAATGCCTCAAACATTTAGATGCATATCATTTGTAGCTTGGTTGACATCTTACATTACATACAAATCAAAAAACGTAATAAAAAGTCTGATTATATTGTAGTCCCGGACTGACAATACTGATATTCCCTGTCTGTGCCTCCACCTCGAAATAGATAAAGTACACGGGCCTTGAAGATAGGAGGATC
>JAOXYL010000039.1:4689498-4706075 GCA_028564955.1 Terapon puta | reverse complement strand
TGACAATACTGATATTCCCTGTCTGTGCCTCCACCTCGAAATAGATAAAGTACACGGGCCTTGAAGATAGGAGGATCTGAGGTGGTATTCGTAAAAAGGAAGAGAGAAGAAGGATTCACACAAAGATTGGCAGACCAAAGAGAAGATAACAGCTGATTTCAGTTTGATCAAACTTTTCAAACAGATATTCTGCCAAGACAAGTTCTTCACACAGGAATGCAAAAAGGTGTACAATAACATAACATAGTGAAAGTCACATTTAAGACTAGGCACTGCACAGCTCCGGAATAACAGCCTCTGCCATGATGAGACAAGTTAAAGCCTGCCTTACTTCACTGCACTCAAATCAACATGGCCAAATAAGTCAGGCTATGACGTTAACCCACCTTATCTCACTACAGGGCAACATTCAACTGCTGATAGAAGCAGTGACAGCAGGCACCCACTTCCTGCCTAACACTTCTGATTTATCCTCACCCATTTTTTAACTTTATAGTCGACCAAAGGCTGCAGCTTGCAGAAGTGAACCAAATAACACAGAGTGCAGGCTCGAAGCTCTGCTGAATCAAAGCTAAGGGGCTAAAGTGAGACCCACCATGTGGTTGCGGGAGCTGGATCCAGCGGTAGCTTTGCTTCCATGGGCTCTGAGCCCAGTGGGTTGGCAGGTATAGTCGAGGTCCTCGTCGTTGAACAGCTCCTCTGTGTCCATGCCAATTGCAGCACCCATGTCCAGACCCAACTTCTTCTGAAGGAGCTTTCTCTGGCGGGCCAGGCGTTCCTTAGGGTCCATCTCACCTGACAACAAATAACAGGAAGTTGGGGGGAAAACTTTAGACAATAATAATAATAATAATAATAATAATAATAATAATAACAACAACAAACACAACAGTGCAAAGGATCTTCACCAAGAAGAGAAATCAGATCACTGAGAAGCACTGACTCGTTTAACAACTTAATGCCAGATACAAAGGAAAGTTCAAATTCAAATGACCATCAAAAGATAACGATGAACTTTTCATATTCAAATCACATTAAAATTAATTAATACACTCCAAGTAGCCTTACTGGTTCTATCCTAATCTTATTACAAATGAGTGTCAAGAAATAACATTGTTTTTGTTTGTTTGTTTTTTTTTAATATTCGTGTATGCGTGAAAGTATAACATGTTGTCGCAACTAGTAATGAAACAACAAATAAATCAGTACTAACCAGTTTTGTCATCCTGAATCTCAAACTCAGCCCCAGCAGATCCCAGCAGAGAGGCCCCGTGTTTGAGAAGGCGGGAGATGTCAAAGTGGTAGAAAGTCAACCGGTCACAAGACGAGTCCTCTGAAGACAGGTCTTCGCAAGACTCTACAGGAAACAAAACAGATTCTCATGACTGCACATTTGTCCCTCGAAATCACTTAATGAGTCAGGGGTCGAGTCCACATCAATGCCCTTCATCAAGAACAAACTACGTTTTGAAAACTGTGTGCACAATGGATGAACCTAAAAATAAATAAATAAATAAAAATGGAAGTCTGATGTTTATCAGATCGAACTAAGCAGAATAAATGTCACAAAGCCTTCCTGACTCACTCTGACTCACTTCCCCTTGTGTGAACTCCTTTTGTTTGACAATATAGGTGCTATCATGAAGTGGTATTTCTGAATGTTGAATGTTGTCAGACCGTGACACAAATACTGACTGGCTTAAAATGTAGTATACCCCACCAAAAAAAAAAGACACTGTATGGTTTTGTTAACACGTAGCATTTATGACCTGCGATTACATCAATGTATAATCCCATAGTGAAGTGAAAAACAGAAATGTGTCACATCTAACCTGTGTGTCTGACCACACTGAAATACGGTAAGTGCCCATGGCAAGTATGATGCAACAGAACAGGATTTAACCTGCTCAGATAAAGTGTAGTAACCGTCTAGCAGAAAGTTACAGTCTTTCAACACTAGCCTTTATATGATGATTGTAGTGCATCATTTTATTGTTTGTTAAATAAATGCACAAGTATTTTTTCTTCTTTGTCTCTTGATGTATTGTATGTTCCATTGTGTTGCAAATCACATTTAACAAATTTAATCCCCCAGGATATATAAAGTATTCTGATTCATCTGTCATCCGTACAATGTTTTGCATGAAAATTTGCATGAAGGCAACAAAATAAATCCCCTAAGCCTAATCAACGGGACACAGAACAGGGTCATTCAAAACTCCTACTCAGGAGAGGGACTGCGTCTGTCTCGTGGACATGGTTCAGGGCATGGTGGCATAGTGAATTTAATTATTTTCTCTCTGACCTATGACTTACTTTAACTAGTGTTAAACCAGAGGAAGAGTGTTATGTTGCACCTGGTTTTGAAGGTTATATAACCGGTGAGCGTCTATGCATGCACGTGCGTCATAGGTCCGCTCCGGTACTTTGTGCAAATAGCACTACGCCTCTGCAGAAAATGGGCCATATCACGATATGTATCTTTATCTGGATATGAAATGACCTATATATCAGGTGTGAGATTTTGGTAAAATCACCCAAATTCCCTGTAACATCTGTGAGCCAAATAAAACAGCACATACAATTAACACAGTGATCACATCTTGTAACTCAAACTAATGTAAAAAAATAGTGCCATGTGCCTTTCCATAACCACTGAGGTTGCAAATGCAGTGTTAAATGTGGCACATGTGCCTCAGTACCTGGCTGAATTCTTTTTTTAATTAATGAATCACCCTAAATGCTCACCTTCTTTAGGCCTGGGCGCTGGGTCCCATTCAGGAACATTCTTCACAATGGCCTCAACAGCTTGGCCTGCTGCTATACGAGTGTCCCAGTTGGGACTCCTTAGGTAGGTTAAGACCTTGTAATTGACAAAAAATAGATTCATTACACATACAAATACATTTAAAAACTGTCTGACCTATAAAGAAAAGGAAAAAAGAGCAGAAAAAAGCATCTGACACACACCAGAATGTGTGCCAATGCATTTCTCCCCTTTGACAAGATGTTAAGGTGGTTTGTTACGGTTGCAAGGTCAGAACTGCATACAAAATTCAATCCAGGTGCTTATGTTACGTACAGACAGCCCTCTGATCTGCCAGCAAGATTTACATTGTTATAAATGACTGATATTTCACAAATTTGATTGCTGGAACATCTCATGGAATCCCACAAAAGGTTTGAACAAAACTTCCCCACACATACCTTTGATAGGAGATTATTGAGCTCGTGTGGGTGAAGTTTGACCACTTCTCCAAGCTGCTGGGCTGCTGCTTTCCTGGTTACTGGTGTTGTCCCGGTATCAAGCAGGATAAACAAACGATCAAGTCTACAGAGAGGAAAACAAAAACAAAAAAACTGAATCAATAGAAACATTCAAATCATGGACCACACAGCACAAACACCCCATTCCTTCTCTAACACGTAAGAACCACATCTAAAATTTGACCCTGAAGAGACTCAAGAGAAGAATAGAATACATTTGTTCTTGGGCCTTCGTTTGCACACATTAATTTGATCATTGTCCTTTTTTAAAAAACAAAACAGGTAAAACAAATGCAGTCTCACAAATTCACATATTACGGCAGATGCTCTCTTGGTTCACACTGACATGTACTTGCATGGATAAAACCACTGTGTAGTGTTAATGGTTAGCCTTGCACCAAGGTAACCTGTCTGATGACCCTGGTCTTCCACTGAGATCATTAGCAGTCTATTAATAAAGTGGAGTGGATTAGAAGATGTCCAGGGCGTGATCCCAGGTACCACTAATACTTAAGCTCATCTACGGACCAGTCTACCGTGCCATGCAAATGAAGACCACTGACACCACGTGGAAACTCCACAACAATCACAATGGGAAATGTCAGCCAATTCCACAAATAAATAAAAGATTTGGGGACATCGGTGCATCTTTAAAAAGGTTACTCATCTTTAGCATGGAGGACAGGCTGTAAACTCACCTGTGGTCCTGTTCTGGCAAATCAACACAAGTCTAATACTATAAATATAAAACTCTACACATGTATTAGTCTTCAATAGTTGCTTCTGGCGTTTGCAAACTGGTTTTACAGACACAACTCTACGATAACACCATCAACTTTTCACTGGAGAGCATCAGCAGGCGACTGAGTCGCACCAAATGTGCTTCTAAATCAATATTAATTGACATTTAGCACCTTCAGTGGACATTCACATTTAAAGTCAGCCGGACGGCCTGCAGCTTTCTGCCACTAACGCCGACCAAGTTGCACCATTTCACGTTGCCCCGCATTAGCTCGGTTGCTAAAGGTGGTCGGCCGTCGCCATGCCAGCAGGTGTTAGCACGACCGCTAGCCGATTGTTGGGGGGTCCGGGGAGAGAAACCACCGACGCAGTAAAGTTGAGCTCACCTCGACACAGCCATGCTCCGTTGTTATGCGGCCCTCCACGTCCCGCATTCAACAGGCAGCCGGTAGTTTGAGCCGCGTCCCTTTCCGCTGTTTGACGTTTCCAGCGCAGACAGCAGCGGAAGAAGTCATGAGCTGGTTAGCAAGCTAGCCGAGGCCCGGGCTGTGCGCGTCCACCGAGCAGCCCGACTCAGTCCGCCGAGGAGAGGCAGCTCAGCGCCGGTTCATCGCCACAAAGTTGACCCCTATCGTTTCTTCACCCGTGAAATATCGCCAGACACCGCACACACATCAACCCGCAGCTCGAGTCACCCTTCGGAGCTCTCCGCGGATAAATATTTCAGCCTCACAAGGTGTAAAGAGTTATTTTGTAGCACGCCGAGGGCAGCCCAGAAGACTGTTTTTATATGAGGAGCCATCTTGCATTTATTCCTTCCTCCATAGCAGGCGGAGGCTGATTGGCTGGAGGCCTCGGAGGGAGCCAATCAGAGGGCACGTTAAAAGAGGAAACGAATGGAGAGAAGAAAGAGAGAAAAAGGGATAGTTACATTTTTTTTCTCAACAATATCAGATTTATTGTTGCATCCTGCGTGCCACGAGTTTATTTAAAATATCTACATTTTCCATTGTCTGATTTGCACAGTTATTCGACAGTGTACAAGAATATATATTAATTAATCTACATCAACTGAACATGCCTCAGACGTTATGTTAAATTAATTTTAATGCACGTTGTTTTTACATTATATCGATGTTTCATGCATTTTCACTGCATGTCTTGGTGTTTGTTGTCATTGATCTTCATTGAGTTGCATTTGGCCACAGAGCTGACCATGGTCCTGAACAAAAGGCAAAGGGTAACTTCTCAGTTTCAGTGAAATAGCCACAAGAGACATTTAAGGTTAATTGTGCTCAGTGTTTCTGAGAGCTGAGGGTTCAGGTGGTGTTGTGTCAGAAAGGATTAAACAGCTGGGCAAATATGCACGCAGTTCAGGTATTTTTCAGGTATTTGCAATTTGCAAATGAAACATGTTTTACTGAACTAGCACTCTTACAACTTGACTGTTATGAGTAAGCCTACATGTGCACACATACACAGTCCATACAACTGTATTTTAATATAATAATATTTTAATCAGATGATGTACTTCATTTATCTTCAAGTGATTCCTTTTAGCATGAATAACCTGAATGATCAGAATGACTACTTATTTATATTCTTAGCTAGGTAACAGTAAACAATTAACACAAAATAGTATTTATTTTTTTTAATTTATTTTTAAAAGATATAAAGAGCCACTCATCCAGAAAAAAAAATCCTCTCTCCTGAGATTTTAACACGTACTCATAATATAAATATTCACATATTCATTTACCGACATTCACATATTCATTGACTGACTGATGTCATGCCAAGTGTTACTGAATGTTTCTGTACTGACAAAATCAAACACCTCTCATGATCACTGCAGTACAGTGTAACACACTGGATTTGCACAAAGTACAGGAGCAAAACAATACACTGCAGCAGTTTGTAGCACACTTTGAGTTGCTGTTGGTTTGTAAGCAGTTTCTCCTCATAGTTGAATTTTAGCATTCAGTGACTTTAATTCAGTGACTTCAATGATTTTACAGGCGACCTTTCTCAGTCCTTATAATATTTCATGGTCTTTTAAATAGGGAGACTTTTATATCACAGTCTTTATTTCTTTCTCATAAGTTTAAGTATCCCAAAAGAGGAGTCCTATCTTTCTGCCATAAATGTGATGATTGAATATAACAAGTACTCTGTGACCTCTCTTATTTGAGTTTTTTTCCTCCCATTAATTATTTTAAAAATGAATTTAAAACTAGAATCAGAATCAGAGGAACTTTTATTGCCAGGTAGGTTTCCACCTACGAGGAATTTGTTTTGGCATCTGGTGCAGCAGACAACAGACAGGGGTTTCTTCAACTGCCAATGTGTCCTTGAAACATTCATCACTGTCGGAGGTTGCGACCAGAATCCACATGTTTTTGAATCCTCAAAATATCCACACAGACTGCACGCAAAGTGAGCCGGACGACAATTTGAAACTGTCACTGCATGTTCATGTGATCAATGTGGAGGAACAGCAACCCAGACTTGTGGCTTGAAGCAGAGGGCAGGTGTTGAGATGACAGAAGTGCATCCAATGTATGATAAGGTATGAAAGCATTACTGCAGATCTGCCACACAGAATTTGAATTTGAAATGATTTTCATCACATAATGAACATCCTGTCTGTTTTCAGAATTTTGGTTATGAAACATTGTTATGCAATGTCTAAAATAAGCACAGTGTGGTTTGGAGTGTGTGCTCACATTTAGATTACAGTAAATCCTGTTTTACCTCTCTGGGGATACTCCAAGTATATAATCTAAAGACGTTACAATGCACTGTGAAAGTAGCATTGACTGTAGTATTATGAAATGATTAATACGCTTTTTTAAACTAGTAATATATATGCTAAACCACTTTGCCTGGTGTATTCATTTACATTTAAAGCCAAACAAACAAGTGAAAGTGAAATATATCAGTGACCCAGCCATGACTCTGTCCTGACTGCTGACTACACAATGTGGGAGAGAACCTTTCATTTTTATGTTTTATTATGTCTGCTTGACTTGTAAAAATAGACATCTTCTGTGTTCACAATCAAAAAGACAACACATACAACAACATTGTACATATATATTGAGATATAGCAGCTTGACCTGAACATGTTTGCTCAGTGCAGCATTAGTATTATATAGCGCAGCATGAGCAAATCTGTCAGATATCTGTTGCAATTGATGGTTCGTTAAAAAAGCGACATAGCATAATATTGAGCACATTTATTTTAGAACTGGCAACACACAGTGTATTTTGAAACTAAGCTATGTCAGTAAATGGGCTGCAGAGTTGAGAAACAGCTGGAATCCTGTTTAAAAATAGGCAAAGCTTCAGAATCGAAATGTGTGGACATGAAACATGATAATAAGTATTGATGGGTTTAATTCTAACCATATAACATGATTCTTTCAGCTCAATCACAAAAAGAGAGAAACAGATCTGATTAATAATGTTGCTGGGAGATGATTATAAAACACACTGACACCTGCCAAATGAAGTCTGCAAAAGTTTCTATCACAGCAGTCACAAACAGCATGTTGCTGTTCCATTGTGTGACACATCAGGCCTCCTCATCTGCTTTGAATGCACTGCCGGGATCACAATGACATATTCATGCTGGCTCGCGTTTGCACCATCTGCCTTCTGAACAGAGTGAAGGCCGATGGATCATCCAAACTGAATAGAAGAGAGAAAGCTGCTTATCATAAGGCAATGATAGAAAATGTATTTTCAAAACTTTGAATACAATCTGTCATCTGAATGTATGTAACAGACTTATTCATCCTCCTTCAGAAGGCGGACAATGTGAGGCACTTCAACGAGCTCATGAATCTGGAGGAGGACGGCGCATAAGCTGCTGTAGAAAAATAAGGTTTTTTTTTTCTTTCGTCGCCATGTGCAGTGCCCTGGTTTGATCCCTGTTAAATCCTTGAGTGAGGTTGTCACTCTCAGATTAAGCCTCCCTGTGTAATGCTATGACAACAAATCTCATACTCTGATGAACTCTGCACTGGATGATATGTCTTCATGTGTCAGGACAGATTGTATCTCATTTAATACTCCACCATGTGAAATATCTTTAAATGACGGTGATTATGATTTGAGTCGGCCTCCGGGGATATGGTCCTCGGGTGTGCCACTTTTTGACAGAAATATTCAGAAATCTGGCGGCAAGGGATTTAAATCTCCAAAAATCTCTAAATTGATTTGAGGGCATCAGGAGCAGAAAATGAAGTGCTTGACTGTATGAGAGCGGTGCTGCTTCTGTTTAAATGTCTCAGTCTGACTTGTTGACTTGTTTTATTTCAATACGTGACATACCTTTCATTTTCATTGTCCCCCCAATGATATATTTTATCTCATTCTATCACTTATTAATGTCTCTCCTCATGACAGCATGTGTAGTTCTCAGTCGCCAACCTCTTCGTCTGCCCTTACATGTAGCCATTTAGCTGTAGCTGGAGCAACAATAATGCTAACGTCACTCTGAATCAACCAGCCAGGCAGCCGCTGTAAATAAGCACAGTGCGCAGACACAACCTTAAACCTCTTTAGCTTTTAAGCTTTAGCTTAACAAGGCTTCTAAAGCTACCAACCTGGTGAGCTTGGGTAATTACTCAGCATCAAAGTGTTAGCAGTGTTAGCTAGCTCATGTTAAAAAGAGATGCTCCTTCCTGAAGCAGCAGCTAAGTGGTCGAATTAAATCACTAAACTCACTGGTCACATATGGCTACAGGTGTAGAAAAGGGGAATAAAAAAAAAAAAGATCTATTTTCGCTGCTGAAACCATTTTATACCTATTTGCCCCCAAAATATACAAGATCAACTCAAACACTGGCAGCAGTCGGAGAAGAGAAACTTAAGTAAAAGTAAAGATATTGTATTCAGAACATCTTTTTTTTTTTTTTTTTGCTTCAGTCATCTTTACTATTATCTTTCTAGATGTGAAACTGTGTTTTTGGCCATATGAAACACGGCATAGCCTACTGAAGTGTACCTCAGAGCAGACCTCACAACAATCTCCTCCGGTTGCTGTTTTGTGAATAAACACGGACAAATGTGAGCTTTCGTCTGAAAGCCCTGAAAGAGTAGTTTGACTTCACAGAAGAAGAAAAGCTAGAAAAGTCTGGCTGCTCTCAGGGTTTGAATTTTGGAAGCTCTCTGTCAGGGACCGAGCTGGCAAACGAGAGAGACACATGGAGTTCTTCTTGGGAAAACTTATTACTTACTTATATTACTTATTTACCAAAATCCAAGGTGAAAACAAGACACATCTAATAATCCTGGACTTTAAAAGAGGTCAACTTAACAGAACTAAACTCAACTCAACACTAACAAAAGACAACTTAAATACCTAAACTAAAAACGTGAAATAAAGAGAGTTACCCGTGTTTAATGTGTGGCAGCTAGTGCATCCATCACACCCTCCCTTTGTGAGCCCATTCCTCAGAGTGAGGAAGCAATAAAACCAGAACTTTCTTCGTTATTGCTTTTCCTTTTGGTATTTCAGAAATCGCCGACACACTAAAACAGCTGCAATCAAGGTTAATATCTGGGGCGTGGATGCAGTGTTCGTTATTAGTGGACTCTACTTCTCAGTTAAACTACTTATCACATAATAATAGCCATAATAATGTCTGGTCGTACTCATGTGCCCCTGCGCGCACTGAAAGAGACGCTAAAATCATTCCTCCTGTCCATACTCCCTGTGAAGTTACCCTTCCAAGCTTTTAACTTCAAACAAAGAGATCAGACAAAATTGAAAGTATTCATTCTGTTCAACAACAACAAAAAAAGCACAGATCTGCCAAAGATAATATGAGGCCATCTGAGTATTTTTCTGAAGATTTTTAGCACAAAATGTCCTGTCCTCCTGTGTGACTGTCTGTCCACTGACAGGGAAAACAACATACTTCATAACTTTAGAGAAGACACTTACTTTGGCTCTCTAAGAGTGTCTAAAATTAACTTGAGCTAGACATGGGAGTATATTTTTGCTCAGAATGAGGGCTGTGGAAATCACTTACATTGGAATCATACTATGAAGGGATTTCTCCTTGACCAGTGTGGCTGGGATGAACAATTATAGCCACCACTTCCTTTTTCAGTGTATAGTACATGTGGGCATGTGAGTCTTATTTTTGAAAGACAGGATGCTCTATGTTCCACTTGTTGCATTGTATGTATCCTCTTATACTTTATTTCATACATGGCATCCCCCAAAGGGCGGTTTAAGGCCCCTTTGTTTTCATTTAGATGCTCATCAAGGAGAACAATATTTGCCATCTTTTTTTCCAGTAACTATGCTGAAGTTACACATGTCCTACTCCAAATCCCAACAGCCTAGTTACGCTTCACTATTAATGCTGGATAAAATTCAACTAAATGTCTTACTTTCCTTTGTCCAAATGAAAAAAGTAAATTAAGGAATAGGAAAAAGAACAGAGCAGTGAAAAGATTTGTAAAAAAAAATCCCAATCATATTCAATTTGTGGTGTTGTTCTGAAATGCAGTGTTTATTTGGTAGATAAAAGAGAACTTCGCTGCACATCAGTTTTGCCATGGAGGATGTGAAAATGTTGAACCACTCTACCAGACTGCATAATGAACATTACTCAAAGGTCAGGATTTCGGTGATCCCAAATGTAGAGGGTGAAACTCTGCTGTTGTCAAGAGAGGATTCATGCAGCATGCAAAACAAATTATCTCTCTCACTGTGACCTACTATATTACCAGTGTTTTTTTTATTTATTTATTTATTTTAACTTTTATGGATGGACTGCATGTTGTCACGCAAGCTCTTTTCAAGGTTGCCCTAATGTATCAGGATTACATCGCTCTGACTATTGTTTGCACAAATGTGCGTTCTGCATTCGCTAGATCCTGTCAGTGGCTGTGTTACCATGCGTGCAGTAACAGATGGATGGGTGGGCGGTTTGCTTTTTCAGATACAACATTTTAGCGACCGCAGGAAAGCAAGCAAAGGTCATTTATAACTTATTTCCTCGACTGCTTTTCTCTTGAACCTTGTCTGCAACTTCTTTCAGTGCTCATATGGAAATGAGATTTCGGGTTTCCGCTCTCATCGCTGACTGGTGGGATGCATTTACTTTAGACTTTTATTCCTCCAGCCCTGCTCTCTGTGGTTTTCCTGCATCGCCCTGACCACACACTAAACACCTTTCTGAAGCCCTGACAGGGGGACTGACGCAGAGCTCGTGCACTGAAAAGTGTGAAAAGTGTGTGAGTTAGCTTCTCTCCCGCTGGCCTGTGCCTTACACTGTAGGAGGCAGCGAATAAATGGATGACTTCATAAATCTTGGTCCACCTACTGGTTTGGCTGCCGAGCTGGTACCCGCAGTAAGAGAACGGCAGCGTCTGGGAGGAGCGGCAGTGAAGCCTAAACAGTGAGAAGACCGAGGCGCTCACCACCAGGCTCATCTGTCTACTTCCTCCTCCACAGGAAGCTCTGCAGCGTGTAACCCCACAGCGGAAATGCTATTTTAGTAAGCCTGCCATGACATGTAGGAATCGAGAGAGCATTAGGGGTTTACTTGGAGGCATTGTTTCCATCAGATGTGACCACATTGTTTTATGACAGGAACTGACCTTAATTAGAATCCATTGAGACCCTGCTGGGTTTCCCTAAGAGTGCAGCCATAGTTACAGTTACAAACAAGTTGGAGGGAGGAGAAACAAATAGATTTGGATTGTATGTGACTAAGAGGAGGCTGGCTTTGTGTCTGATCCCTCTGATGTCCAGGAGAGCGGGGGCACGTGGTTCACCTCAGAGGTACGCAATGTCAATATACTGGAATAAATATTTAGCAAGTTTTGAATTACGCAGACTGCTGGCATGTTTTCATGACAATACGTGGCCCAGATTTCTTTTTTCACTACAGGAGAGACAACCCACATGAGAGAATAATGCAAAGCCAAACAGATGAAAAAGCAGCAACAGAAATGTGGCACATACTGCCCTCTGCGGGCTGGAGATTGCCCTGTCATCGGACATAGATTGTGGATCACAGTATGAGCAGCATGAATCAAGTACTGTACTGCAGAGGATGACTTTTATTATTATTTACTTTATTCTACAGTTTATCCTATTTTTCTCATATTTTGTTATTGAATTTGTGTAGTTTATTTTAATTTTATTTTAAAGTAGTTTATTTATTTTAATAAACCGTGGCAGTGAGAGACTGAAATTCTCTGAAGCAACCGTGCTCTCCGGTCACTTCATGATATCCGTGGGACAAAAATGGCAGTGTGGACTTATAACCAATAGATACATCCATGCAAAAGACATATGACAGCAAGACTGAAGAGGAGGAGTAATTTCTGTTAATAACTCTTAATGACTGTGAAAGAAACAGGCGTGTACCCAACCTCCAGATGAAATCGATCAGGAATTGAATATATAACGTGATGACATGTGATGACCTGTAGGCCTGTCTGAATGAGTGCAGGCCTCAGTCTCATGACATCATCTCATTAGTTGCAGCTGTGTTGTTTAAAATCCGTTTTGAGCCAAGAACCGGAGAGACTGGCGCTTAGGGAAGAAGTAGTAGCTAGTTAGCTTAAGTTTAGTTAACTAAGCTAAGAAGGAGAATAACGTTGCCATTAATAATTTAGAGATTTTTTAGCTATTTTGTGTGGAACTTATTTCTGGTATTGAGTCTGGGTAAGAGATGAGCGAGCAGGTAGGAGTTAGCTTAAGTTAGCTGACATGGTGAGGTCAGGCTGGAGGTGACTGAGCTGGTTAGCCATTAACTTTGTCGCTACACATGCACCAGAGACGCAGCGTCTATTTATAGTATAATTACTGTCTGAGTTTTAATCACATAAAGATAAACAAACACATTAATCTGCTGCTCAGAGTAAAAAGTGATACAAAATGTGGAATGATGGGTTTACTACAGCTGTTTTTTACCTCAGCTATTGATTCATCTGTTCCTCAGTCGTTGAGAGACCAAGCTCTGTTATCTGTTTTCAGACTGCTAATTCAGTTAACCAAATTGCACCAACAAAATTTTGTATTTTGTAAAAGTATTTTTTTTGTCGTCTGCTGTTTGGGTCTTTGGTGTATTTGTAGCACATTTGCAGCCACAAGTCGATTTCTGTTTCCATGATTTCATAAAGTGTCTTAAGCATCTGAGCATAAGGACCTGTTGGCCCAAATTGCATTGTCCTATGAGTACAGTCTCATCAATCCCACACTGATGTGCCATGCATTAAATATTCCAGTGTTATGAAACTGCAAAAGCCTTTAAAGGGCACACTCAGTTTGCAAGATAATCATTTTTTAAAACTACCCTGAGGTAGACTAAACTACCTTTTTAATTTAGCCACATGCAAAAGATGTGTGTCGATGCTGATCTCCTGTGTAAAAAACAAACATTGGTTGTCTTTTGGGTTACATGAAAAATGTACTGCATTACCTTTGATGTTGACAGACAGTATCACCAACATCAAAGAGACAATCATTCACTGTTTGATATTGACACAGGCAAGGAAGCAACTGTCCCAGTTTATCATAAGCACTGGCAGAAAATTCTTGAAAAATTGTATCGCAAAAATAAAAAAAAATGACACAGAGATAAAGTATTAAAGGAGAAAGTACAAATAATACAAAAAGTTAAAACAATTACATCATCATGTAATTGATATGAAAATATAAATTGCATATCGTAGATGTATCAGATTAGTGATAATTACAGTAATTACATGTGAGGTACCAGGTATACTCAACAGAATCCAGCCATAAAGCGTGAGGTTAACAGAGCAGCTGTTAGCTTAGAAGACATTTTCAAAAGTACTAGTTTGCTTCCTTTTTAAAGCAGCGTGGCCCAGAACGAAAGCAGCACTGCCACACCATAATTAGCATCACACATACAGTGACAGCAACATGCATCACATTTATGTTCACATAAATGACACTCCTTCACCTCTTCCTGGACTTCACTTTAAAAATACAGTATAACATCACAAGACACAACCTCGTTATCACTGGTTGATCAAAGATCAACTAAAAAATAAATATCATCATTGTCATCGTACAAACCCACCTGAGCTGTGTGTCTGTTTGCAACGCACACATCAAGTGTTGCAGACAGACATAAAAACAGTCCAGTGGTCATCCTCAGTTTAGTGTTTTCTTGTTGATGCCTGTCACCACTAGAGGGCGGCAAAGTCTCATCCTGACAGCTCCATCAACCTCCTGCTCGACCATAAGAAAGCTTCCTTCCAAAGGGGAGACTGGAGAGTTTCCATGATACCAAACAAGTAAGTCTGCTCAGAGTACTTGCAAACTGATGTCTGATTACGTCCCTCAAATGGATCTTCATCTTCATCGTATTTGTTTCAATTTCCTTTGTAACTCTATTGTCAGGTCAGCTACGCAGCACTTAGTTTAAACAGCTGATATGATAGCTACGGAAACACTAGTTAAGAAATAAGAGGATTAATCTAACCCACCTGTCAGGGTCACGTTTACACTGCCTTGCTTTAGCTCAGCTAATTTGCCTGAAAGCAAAGCCCCAAACCAAAACCACCTACTTCTCAGAGGTCAGCTATTTCTCCACAACAATTAAAAATGATAAATAAGTTGCAACTCTAACACATTGTTTGAAAGGTAAGAATGATGTCACACACAGACTGGTGCCGACTCGGCTGACTGTCCTCATTCAGGAAATATGAGATACAGGGGAAAACAATCTCAAATTCATTGTATCCGGTCTGCATTAACATGCTTGTATGGAAACCCAGTTATTGATACATGAGAGCTGACAGTTATTTTCCCTCACAAGTTTTCCTCCTGCTGCTGCTGCCACCTGGGACCTGCACTATGAAGGAGGAAAGCTCTCTCAGATGCAAAGCATCTATGTATTTCAGCTTGTTTGCGTTTAACCAGCTTGTGTGTGTATTTGCTCTGATACTGCAGAGCAATGTTGCTTGGGAATATACAACACACACCCTTGGTTTCTCCCTGTTGGCCCACGTTGGACCCCTGGTCTAGTTTTTCCTGCTGGAAAGTTGGAAATGTGTGTGCGTACATGATGGGAGGCAGCTGTGTGTGTTTCCTAATGGAAGTGTCAGTGAGTTCATGGGCTTCACACACACAATCCAGTCAACAGCCAGAATGAGAGACAGGTCGTTGGTTGGCGGGCTGATGGCCTCTCAATGAGAGCGTTTTAAAGACTCTTTTGGATGTGAGTCCAGTTGTGTGCTGCTCATTAAAACCTGAAGAAAGCTCAACTATTGAATGTGTTGAATGTGTTTACTCTTTCCTACACAGGACAATAAAGCAAACCATATCACAACTTATTTTAGAATTTGTCGAGGATTCACTAAGAATACCTACACCTAAAAGAAACATTAGACACAAACAGATCTCACTCTGAAGTTAAAATATCATCTGACTTTTCAATAAATGAACAACATCATTCAGTAATTAATATTTTAATCCCATTAACCTGCCAGTACGACTCATGTGGTACTCATATCTTCCTCCTGGTTATTATAATAATCATTATAATTGTAACATTAAAGTTGTTGTAAAAGAAAATAAAACCTCAGATTTACTTGTTGTAAGATGTTAGGATTCAGTACTTCCCTCTCAGCTATAATATTAAAGTGGACTTAGTGGAACAATACTCTATGACGTAACCAGACTGGACTGGGCATCACAGTAAATACAGACTTTCTCAGTAAGGGTCATCATCAAATCATCTAATGGTCCTTTCCATTCAGGAGTTCATACTGACAAAGAAACTGAATTGAGCCTTTTGCAAACAACAAAGGAGAGCCATGGTTAACATCAGACTGACGTGGTGTGTTATACTGAACCAAGGTAATTCACTTCTAATTAGAAATGAACAATAGAAGTGAACTAGTTGGACTCTGAGTTGGAGAAGATTATAATCCTGACCAATGTGACCAGACAATAACAATATTCAAAAGTCTTGAATTCATCCTTGTAATACGTATTTAAAAGAGTGTGATTTTGAACATAAGACTTCTTGAACTTGAGCTCTTACCCACGTCTCACCACCTTCATCAGTGGGTGAAACTGCTCAACAACTCAGACATGTGACGACTTACTCGTGGTCTCCAGAGCTTTCAGCCAAATTTCATGGCTTTCCTCAGTGGACGCCATGTTTCAGTCCTTATGAATATTGTTTAGTTGTTATCACGTGACTGGAGTGTGGACTTTCATGTGGTAACAGGTGGTGGAGCAACTCCACCCACTGAGGAGAGGCCACAGGATGTGATCAATGCCACCTTGTGATGAGAAACTGAACAGACTCAGTCCTTTGAGAGAGACTGTGCGAGGCAGCTAAGAGATGTGTGAAAATGTTATGATTTTTTCAAAACTGGGATATTATTCATGAAGACCTTACTCACTATGAATACAATGTATCTGTATGGCACACAGGCTTTTGGTCTGAAAGTGTTGCTTTTCTGTGAAAAACTGTGGGTGGTTGAGGTTTAGCTCCCACTGTGTGTCTGCTGCCAGCTACGGGATCATGAAATACTCTTTAGATGAACTC
>JAOXYL010000039.1:4647610-4657919 GCA_028564955.1 Terapon puta | reverse complement strand
CGTCACAAAGATAGAGGCTGACAGTTCTTTTGATCTGCTACATATCTCTTTTAACCTGACTACCTGTGTGAGCGAACATGGCATCAAAAAGATGGAGATTACCTTCATCTACAGTGTGCTGACTGACTGTCATTGTCAGCCACACCGTAGTATACAGCCACCCACTACTCAGACAGAAAGAGATTGGCTTTTTTCTTTCCAATGGTCATTCTCTCCACGAAATGATGTAGAGATGTTGTAGGTGCAATGTGAACAAGATGCATTCAAGGCAGTGTGTTGGCCTATGGTAGCAGTTTAGAGCTGTGTTGCCTACATACTTGTGCCTATTTACTTGAAGATTTCATGACCTTTGCTCCATCTACTGTATAAACATCACATGAATATGCAAAGTAAGCCAAAGGCAATGCTGAGCAGCAGCACACTCGCTGGATGACATTCAGAGCTCACAGTACAGGCCCTCTCTGCCCTGAGACGCATGCAGAGTTACTGATGAGTCAAACCAAACTTATCATAAAAAAATTATTCATCCTTTTTTTGTGCTGCATTTACAGCAGACGGAGGCGTGCTGATGCCCTACATAGGTTTAAGTGAAACATTAGGGAACATGTATGTATAATAAATTCTCTAGAATGTGTCTTAATGTGATGTGGTGCAGGGACACATCATAAATGTAGAGATCCCCTCCAGACATATACATTATATAGAAAGATTCTCCTTTGCATAATGTTTTGTTTGTTCTGATGTATTTTTTCAACAAGTTGGCAGTCCAATCAGTATGTGCACTGAGGGTTTCCACATCACACTTGTTTTCACATTTCCACACTTGACAACGACGTCTTTCCAAACTAGCTGTGGCTTCCCATGTCAAACTGAACATACATGACTCTGCATGGTGAAACACATCTGTGCTTATTGTTAGCAAAACACATTTTTTTGAGAGGTGGGGTTCTTGATATTCTTACCGTATAAAAACCCTTATGTAAATATGTAAGTAAGCAATTATCTGTTTTGTTTCAGTCTACTCTGTAACACAGCAGTAAGCTTACAGTTGCTCTTGTAAAATCCTCTTGCAACAGGAAGTGAAATTTTCTCTGCCAGAGGCAAGAGCAGGTTGTCAAAAATAGAAGAGGAACTGGATCATTATAAAGAGCAACAATACTCATCACTGAGGAGGAAAAGAGCGCCACCTACTGAAACTTACTCCGACATTATAAAACACTGAGATGAAACATTTCTTACACTGACAAATGCCTTTAGTGTAATGACTTTCTAGAACTAAAGATGTCAATAAAATGTATGAGGGTGCAGATCGCAGATTAAATATTAACACTGTTCTGTCCAACACACACCGTGCAGTGTGTGGTGAGGTACAAGGACACACAAGGACAAACAGATAAATCACTCTTTATATACACACACAATGCTCTCTTTTTACAGGATACTGGGCAGGTAACCCTCCCACTAACCCAGCAGATCTCAACCTTTTTCTGTCTGGCTCCCATCATTTTACAAACTCTTAAACAAGGTTGTAGTATATCAACATGCTTGGTAGGTCTTGAGTATTGTTCAAATTGAACAAAATTGTACAATTTTGAGCCAGTGCATTTCACAGATGATGATCAGGACCTCTGAGAATAAAAAATGAACACCTACTGGAAGTGCCAAAGTTCTTTCACCATGTAGGCTTCATGCTTTGGGGACAATGGGTATCTGTGTGCAACTTAACCACCACAACTTAACATAACCATTATTATGGAGCTATTTCACTGCAGAGTTTAGTGATCAAGCAAGTGAGTGACATAATCATTCCCAGAGCATGACAAAACAGTCAAAAAAACACATGATAAAAACTAAGAATAAAGAGGCCTCTCCAATGTATGGAACCACCATAGTAATTTTAACTTATCTTCCAAGAACCTTGAATATCTGCAGGAAATTGCATGGAAATCCATTCAACAGCTGTTGGGATATTAAAGTCTGAAGTTGTGGGCTCACCGGCCACGAGAGAGGCTAAAAACCAAATAGAGCAAACAAATATCCACACAACTAGATGCAAAAATTTAGGTGATACTTTGTGAATGTCTGTGAGAGTGCAGCCTGAGGCTCGAGGCTGCTTAAATTGAGGCTGTGTGTGGTCAGCTATGCAACCGTGGTGAAAATATTCTTGTTCAATACGAGCTTGGGTTTACCTGACCTTAATAGAGCCGGGGTATGCCAACTGGATCTGTAGCCGTGGGATCCATCAGTCAATACACATACTGTATGTATATGTATTTCTCAGATCTGCACTGGTAACTTGCACATCAAAGCCTCTGCTCTGAAACATTAATCATTTGGAGAGATAAAAATCCACATTGAGCATTTTTAGGGGGGGGATAAGCCTGTGAGATATGGGGGAAATATTTCCATGATGCAATATCCCACCTAAAATGGAATCACTTCAGGGTCAGTGAATAATGAATAGAAGAGAAGATTCTCATTTGTTAGCGTGTGAAGAGAGGTTTATCAGTGGCCACAAAATAGATGCTTAAAAATACTAATTATTAGGAAGTTACAAACCCATGCTTCACTTTTTTCACTGCACAAAATCCTCTTTAAACAGTTCCCCCCTCACGACTGAAGCAGATTTAATGATACTTAGTCAGAGTAGGGATCACAGCTTTATTAGCCCCGAGTCTCATTTCACAGTTCTTACACTCTCCGAAACTGACACACAGACAGTTAGCACTCACTGTGTCAGTGTGTGCTTCTTGGAAACACCAGAAAGCCCTCAGAGACAAAGCAATGAGAACAATTTCAAGGCAGAAGTTGCAGCTGATTTACTCACTTCCACATTAGGAGGTCCACTGATTGCACACTGAAAGTGTACGGGAGGTAATGTGAGGGTGTTTGTGTCGTCATGTTTCATATCCTGTAAAATTCTCTCCCATTTTCTAACTTTGGAAATTTGAAGCGCTGCGGTATTGCTTAATATTCGCAGTAAAATGCATTCCAAAGTTCATGCAAGAAAAAGGTAAGGTACTTTTCCAAAGGTTTAAAGGTATTCAGCTAAATCTTCAATCAGACAAACACACTAATCTGACTGAAAAAAAAAGAGTCAAAATGTTACAAATATATATGAACACATATATATATTTATATGTCGCCCCCCTCCAACAAAACAGGCAGAAATAGCTGAAGGGAGTGTAATTATTCTGCTGTTTTAATACCATAATCATGATAATAATTGCTTGGGAGGATTTGTCCATTTTGATGTAATTAGAATAACAAACTGAACACAGCCACAACCCAGATATGATCCTGAACGGATTAGTGGATTATGTAACTACGAGAGGGACAGAAGGAGCCTTTTCTGGGAAATTCAGGTGAAGGAAGGAAAATGTCAGGGAGGCACTCACCAGAAATCTTTGTCCATTAATTCTGAGTCTGTTTATCGTGGCCGCGCATTCAGGCATTTTGTTCTGAGGGTAGTAAACACATTGATTTAGTCTCCTGAATTGACACTGACATTTTACTACACAGACTCACTGAATTTAATTAAACAATAAACACTTGTCTTCCTGTAATTTTATGTCATTTTAATACACGCTGAGCAATATCTGTACAGCATGTGTGAAGAGAAACAGTGAAACACGAGATTACAGATGATCCACGTGTCCTGAAGGGCTAAACTTGCGCTGAACTCAATGCAGAGAAAAATAGGTCAAGAGGTTTTCTGACAGTCCCTTATTTTCTCTCCTATTTTTATTGCACTCACCTTGCACATGAAGAAGGCTACTTGCGCCTGGTCCCACCCCTCGCACTCCTCTCTGGACGGCAGGTTCATTTTTTTCCCAACAGGGGACCTCTGAGCAGGAGTGTGCTTTTGGAAGTACAGTAATAGACTGACCCGTCACGCACCGCGGCTCCACCACACCAGCCGGCTTCGACAGGGAGAAGTACACACAGGGAGGTCACCTCATTAAAACCAACACATATTCTCCGTCTCCCCCTCCTTCATCCATATGCAATGTGGTTTCATGTTATTCAAAAAAAAAAAAAAAAAAAGCTAAACTGGTCTTGGGATTGCGCTCACAAAAGGGAAGCCGTGACTTCCCCTAAATCATGCTGTATACAAGCCTTAAGAAACAGAAGTGTCATAACAGAGTGAATTTTCAGCCTCGAGCCAGCGCACGCTTCACTGATAGTCAGTCAGTGTGTAATTTATCATGAATTTCCTTTTTATTTCAAGGTGTAATAGTTAAGTTGCAATACCCTTCAAACTCAAATATCAGCTGCATAACAGTAAGGGGAAAGAGTGCTGAGGTGGTACCAAAAAGTTGCAGCACCTTTAATGACAGTTCTCCGAAGAGAGTGTGTTCATTCAACTTTTGGAAACTTTCATTAAGACAGGAAACGTGGCGCTTTTCGTTGACAAGAATCTCCGATGTAAGAAATACATGACTGTGATCAGGCACGTCAGGCGAACGAGAGATCTCCAAATACGATAAAAGACTTAAAATTAAATGGATTTTATTTTTTATCAGGCCGAGCCGTGTAGTGCTGGAGATAACAAAAGCAGCTCTGCCAAAATGGAGAATCTAAATTTAATTTTTGGATGTAGCAGCGAGTATTCAAAATAGGAGTGAGTCAGACTCGATGTCTCAGGCTTATAAAAAAAAAAAACAGATGAACATGAATAGATCAACATTTTGGGAAATATACGTATGTGCTTTCTTTCCGGGACTTAGATGAGAAAATAGATACCAATCTGTGCAGTAAACATGAAACTGCCATTAACAGCCAGTTAGCTTAATTTAGCACAAAGGCTGGGAATGTTTTCTGACATGTATTTGAACATATGTTTAACGTTAATCGTCACTCAGTTCATCATCATATTGACGGTGCATCTCCATCATATCTCCTGGGGCACAACTCAACAGTGTGAATACAACACAGATAAATGATCTTTTCAGTCACTTTCGTAATCTTATTACAAAACAGGCGCTTATTCAAACATCGGGCAACATTTGAATTAATTCATCATTTTTTACATAATTTTGTGGCCACCTGGATCATAAGCTATTTGTAGATTAATATTATGATGATTCAGAGTATCATAATTATCACATTTTAATATGTAATAAACCTTTCATTTCTACACATTCTCACCCCTACACACACACACACACACACACACACAAACACAGAGTTTAAAAATGTTTCTTTTGGACAGAGCCAGGCTAGCCATTTCCCCCTGGTTTTAGTCTTTGTGCAAAGCTAAGCTAACTTCTCTTCTACTTCTTTGCAAGAATGCAGATAAAGATTAGACTCTGGCTCATGCACAGACATGAGCACGGTATCCATCCATCTAGTGCTCGGCAAGAAAGCATTATGATTATTATTAATAATATTTTTTTCATTGTAAGCATTTAAGCATATTTCCCAATATTTCAACATTTGTGAAAACTGAGGATAATCTTGGTGAATGGGAGCCTTTGTGGACAGTGCGTTTCTACAGAAACCTCCTTTGCCAGACAGAAGACTGTAGGTACATTACTTCCTACATTTTCCAGTATTCCAGTAGTTTATTTGTTCTAATAGCGTGCATGTGTTTGATCTTCTAATTACCCAACAGCTAATTGAAATCCCCCACCAGATAATGACTACAACGTTAAAACACAGCTACTCACTTCCTCATGCAAACTAATGAGGACGTACTTCCAGTAAAACAAAGGGAAACCATAACTTCTTTTTATGTCACCGTGTTTTGTTAGAGGGGAATTTCTTCAGTATCGTCTTTTACTTTGTTAGGAAGCTTTCTCAACCTGAAATATTGATGATACAAAACAGTGATCCTTCAGCAGGAAAACTGGATAATAAGACGTACCTTCAGGCTGCGCTTTCCCCCCGTCCCTCTCTGATGCTCTGTTGAGTATTGATTCAGAAATGTTTAATGCAGAAGACCTACTGGACCCGGCCCGTTTTGACACCATATGGGAACTGACATGAGGAAACAGTGCTGTCAAAACAGCGCTGTCTGCAGCAAGCACCGAGCTTTTGATTTTATATCAGCATTTCATCAGTAATATTGTAATCTGTCTAGATAAATGGACAGATGAGGAAGACACTTTTTTTATGTCTTATCATCCAGTTTTCTACTTTGTGTTAAACCACTATTGATATTCACAAAGAAAATGAAATGACTATCATGTAATGTGAAAGGGGTGCGTTTGTAGTGGTAAACCCTCTGAGAATTACCAGACTCTGATATCTTTAATGTAATTGTTTTCATTTTTTGTTTTGACTAACCAACTTTCAAACTGCTGACGTGAAAAAAGTTAGTGTGGTACTGAACTTCGCAGAGCATTTTGCATGGAGAGAGATATATATTTCTCACAGGGCGTGATGGACAGAGTTTCATTTTCAGCTTGTTCTGCTGCCTCCATGTGGCCCAAACAAATGATTATCACTTTAAAGTTATTAAAATCATCTTGCCCCACGCTGTCTGACATTGTATATGCAGTATATTCTCTGTAGCCTGTTCAGAGTGGTGAAAGTAACAAAATGCAAGTGTTATTTTTCATCTGATCATACATTATACATTTACTTATGCTTTTTGCCCTGATATATTAATCTAACAGCTTCGGTTACTATATTTTGCATCCTCATGTGATCGCTTTATAAAATATGATCCAGCATTATAAAAATGCAAACCAAGTTTATTTCCACCTCAGCAAACTCTAACATTAAAGGCCAGTATTATAATAATGTAACAGAGAAGCCCTTCTGCACATTCCTGAACTTTTAATTATTGTAGGAATAAAACTACATGTTTACATATAAAATTCAGAAACATGACACAGAGATGTAGAGATTGCATTTTGCAACTCTTTGAGATGACACAAAGTTTTTTTTTTTTTTGGTTGTTTGACCTTTAATTGTTTTTTTGTGGATAGGACAGTGAGAGAGAAAGACAGGAAAGGTGGGAGAGAGAGAGAAGGAAAACATGTGGCAAAGGGACCCCGGCCAGGACCTGACGGGACCTAACCACTGTGCCACAGCAACACAAGAGGTGGCGCGACCTTAAGCTTTTTTTATTCAATTTTGAGTAGTTAAAATTCAGAATAATCACTGTTATATGAGACTTTTAATCTGAAACGTGACTAGTAATAGTAAACGAAAAAGTAAAATATTTCTCTCTTAAATGAGTGGAGCAGAAGCATAAAGTAGTATAAAGTAAAATAGAATATTCATGTCGAGTCAAAGCACCTAAAATTGTACTTGACTGCACTATTTGAGCAAATGCACCGAGGCTGAGTGTGTTACAGGGTTTTGGCTCACACCATCACTTACTGTCACATTGTCCAAACTGACTGTGTGATGATCCCAGCCGATTATTGGGCCATTTCATCATGCATCCATAGAGCTGCTGAAGAAAGATGAGAAATTGGGTTCATTGCTCTTGCAGTGATTGCCGCTGGCAGCGTGAGAGCCATTTGTCTTAGTGATGGTAGATTTTCATCGGTCTCGGCCTGGACGGGGGCCAGCACCCTCATGCACAGCTGAGTGATTTGGGGGGGGGGTAAACAGTCAAACAATTAGTCACGTCTGCCCTGCGACACCCGTTAACCCTCAGTCCTCCGTGCTAATGAGAGCAGTGTCATAAATTCTATCAAGCCAACAGAGGCAAGGTGTGCTTATTAAAGTGAAGAAATGAATGCTTTGGTAATTAGATGTAGAATCTAGGCCGGTAATGATTCTTACCCCCTTCTCCTGAATCAACAAATCCTTTCTATTTGGTCTACTGAAGCAGATGAATTATTGTAGATAATTACCGCAAAGTGACATTTAAACCTTTTCTTCCACATTGTTGACCACTGTAGCAGGGAAATCAAAATAACACCAGGCAATTACTCATGTTTACCTCTTTGGAAACAAAGGGAAGAGAGGAGTTAAACAGATTAAAATCCATTTTCCGGTTTGCGTCGCTGTCCGCCACATGCGTCGCTCTTCTCCCCCAATAAATGTCCCTAATCATCAATGGCTCGCGTACACAGTGCCCGCGTGTGTGCAGAGGCCGTGTACGAGCTTGTGGGATCTCAGGGGAAATGGCCACAAAGGCTCCCATTTTAGGCAGTAAGCTAATTAAAGTGGTGGAGCAGATGGCGCAGACTCGGTCCGGACATAATGAGACGGTGAGTGGCGAGACGAACCGGACATGGCAGGACAGCTGTGAGGGGTTTGTGAGGTGACCAGAATTCAGGCATCTCCCAGGAGTGAGTCTTCACTCCAGCCAAGAGAGAGGAAGGTACAACAGCACGAAAACTTTTGAGCAGCTTTCTAAGAAGGGACTTGATCAGGAGTCGCTTACTTTCCTTCAAATGTGTGTTTTCAGAGTAACTTTCACTGGAAATGAATAATGGCACACCAACGGGGTGTTTTTTTTTCCCCCTCCCATCTTCAATCATTTGATGTTAGCAGGTGGTTTTTGGTAAACACCAAAATCCTAAACACCTGTTGCCAGAGGGTTTTCCTGTCTGCCAACTCTCACCAACCCTGCCCTAACTGACAGCCTGTCCCGCTCTCAGGCAAAAGAAAAAAAAAAACTACAACTGTGAAATAAACAACTGTGGCTTTACCAAAGTGGGTGTTTTTTTTCCTGGATGGAAGTTAAGAGGCACACCCAACAACAATAACAAACAACAACATAGCTCAAAAAAACTGAAATTCCTAGAGGTGCCTCAAAAGAGATGTTCCACTCTCCTATTGCGCCTCGTGTGAGGAAAAGGTCGAGACCAGCAGAAGCCGGCGCTCCCAGGCGTGAGGAGGTGAAGTTTGAGGATGTCAGGCTGTACCTGGTGGAGAGGAAAATGGGCCGCAGCAGGAGAAGCTTTCTGACCCAGCTGGCCAGGTCAAAGGGCTTTATTGTGGAAGACGTCCTCAGGTTGGAAAAAAAAAAAAAAACTTGCCACTTTATTGTTGACTGACTGAGCAGGCCTCTGTGCTTAAAGGCTTTTATGACTGTGAAGCGCGAGAGAACACGCAAATGTGGAGCTTAGAGAGACGCAGGATGACTTTCAGGAGCTGTGTGAGTTTTTTTTTTTTTTTTTTCTTAGCCCGTCAGAATGACTTGACCTTGTAGTCAGCACTCAAGGCCTCTTTTGTAACTCTAGTGAAATGGAAGGTCGCAGTCCTAATCGACGGCCTGCTTGAGCATGGTTGTACTGTCTGGCGGTTGGGCCGGCGCATGCAAAATGGAGACTTATTTTCACGCTCAGATAAACATTCATTTATAGTCTGTAGATGCTGGTAAATTGATGTGGATCACGTAATGAATGTCTGTGCAAGGCGACCGTCATTGTCTGTGCAGAATTTTCATTCTGAATCGAGACCCCGGGTGTTCAGAGATCAGGCTGTTAAACTGATGCTCTGAAAGGAAAAAAAAAAAAGGTCAGGACGGAGTTGAAAAGATCAGCCCTTCAGTGAGATACTCAGTCTTACTTTGTGCCATTTAACAAAAAAAAAACATGTTTCTTTTCTTAAAAGAAGTTAAGGTACAATTAGCTTATTAGAGAGCCACTATAGTCTCATAAATACTTAATTGGGGAGGGTTAGGGCATCCATCCTGTCCCTGCTGCACCTTAGTGGATTTTTCCCCCTTAGCAATAACTCACAGCTTCTACATAAATACATTTAGGAAGGGAAGAAATTGGCTAATCCAGCTACATCTTGTCGGCGGTGAGAGAACTAAAAACTATGGAAGAAAGGTAAGAGAACAAAGACAAACTTTTTTAATGAGCTTGGCGGAAGTCTCACTTAAGGAGAGATGTTTGTGGGCTTGTTCCTTGCAATGGTGCATCTTCTATTGTGTGTAATTATGGAAGCAGTGTGCGCTTTTCTTCATTTTTTTTCTCCCTCTAATTGAAAGTTGCTTTTAAATCCCAAACTGTGAACACAGCAGACGTCCTCTGCTTGACTCCGGCGACGCTTCAGAGCCACGTTCCTTTGAGGCGAGTGATACTGTTGATGCAACCTCCTATTTTAAAAAGTCGACTTTGTGTTCGGGGATGGGCTGCTCTAACTCAGACGTTGACCGCGTTTGTTGAGCGTGCGTATCTGTGCCTGTGTGTTTTGTGTGTGCTTCTCTGCTTCTGTCTGTGCAAGAATCAATATAACTTTTAGAAATTCATAGTAGGGGCAGTTTTTCCAAATTTAGGTTCCCTTAAGGATTAAAAAAATGGTTGAAGTTAGCATGTGCAGGTCAATGAGGAGTCCTCATGGGTATAGTATAACAAACACGTGTCTGTGTGTGTGTGTGTGTGTGTGT
>JAOXYL010000039.1:4613978-4626625 GCA_028564955.1 Terapon puta | reverse complement strand
TATGCTGTATCGCCTACAAAAGATAACAACTGTGATTTGCTGCAACTTCCCGGAGTTGCATAATCCTGTCTAATGGTGTTATAAACTACTAAGGATCTAATAATCCTTCCGTCTCATTGCTCTGTCACCGAGGCTCTCCGGATCGTATTTCATTGTCTCTGCGGTACCTGAAGCGCTGTTCCCACACCAGCGCGCCCCCTTGCATCGAACGCCCACAAACACGGAGGAAAAATACATGCGAGCCGCTGCGTGGCCTGCGTAGACAGCTGTATCGATTAAAATAGAAGCGTAGCTGTTCTGTCAGATGGACAACTGAAAAACGCTGGAACGCCTCCTGTGTAGGCAGCAGCAGCCCACCACCCCCCTCCCCCCCCTTCCACCTTTAGCTTACAGTTAAGTGAAGCTGTGAAAGGATCGCTTCGTGGCTGAGATGAATGACTGAAGCGACCAACGCACAATCACTGTATTTTATTAAGATATGGTCACATCTGATATTGTATATATAATTTAAAATCAGTACTTTACAGGAGCAACAAACACAGGTGAGCACGGCGAGTCTTCTGTTCGCCGCCGACAATGCTCCACTCGCAGCAATGAGATTAAGTCCGCCTTCAGAGCGGCTTTACCTCCATGCCTGTATAAGTAAAGTCCCTGTTTGATACGGAGCAGACAGCTGATACCTTACCGCTCAACGCGATGACACAACGCGTTCCAGCCCAAACCGGATCTCCAAAGGCCAATGCAAATACATTATGACGTGACATTCTGCGAAGGAGAAACCCAGCAGAGGATGTGGAAGGACTTTTCTTTGTCAACACAGTTTTCTCCCCCAGATAAATGCGGAGCCGGAGAGGGTCACGAGAGGAGACAAGTGTTTGATGAAGAGCACGGCCGCGCTGTCTAGTCTAGCTGTCGGCTTCTTTTTGTCATCAGCGGGTTTAAAAATAAATCCCTCCGTCCCTCTTCCATCCACACCTCCACATGCCTCCACTCCTTCAGCGGGTCCATCCTGCCGATAATTACCTCCCACTTACTGTATGTTATCGCGGGGAGCTCTCGCCACTCGCAGCCACTTACGCTCACTATAGGCGGAGGGAACAAGGTGAATGTGTGAAAGCATGTGTGAATGTGCGGGGATAAGGAGGTAGAATGGATGCGAGACAGTGAATTAGGCGGGCAGGGCAGGTGTTAAAAAGGCTTTGGGAGCCGAGGAGGGGACGGCGCGATACGACCGGAAGCTTTCTTCTCAGCGCGCTGGATGGAAGCGGGATGCAAAGGGGGGACCGGTCTGCGGGGACGAGGACACAAGAGACAGTGATTAAGTGGAGGTAGCAGAGGTTGACTCTAAGTCGTGTAACCTTGTCATCTGCAATCAAGCCCGTGGGGACCCACGTGTCTTCGCTCAGGCCTAATATCGCGGGCAGCCCCTGCACCCCTCTTCAGCCTGCAGGGAGTTAAAAATACATCTATCTGGAAACGTCCTTGCAAAAACGGGTTCATCATTTTTTCCGCCCCTCCTGCTGATATTCTGAAAGCATAACTTGGGGGCAGAGGCAAGGTCAGCCACCAGCTTCTGTGGCAGACGGATGAGATTCAGCTTGGCCCTGGTAATAGCGACAGAGAGACGGAGAAGGCCACGTTTCATCCTCCATCCATCTATCATCTCTGTCTCTAAATACTGTATAAGCGCCGCTTTCTGAAGGCTGAGCTCTGTGTGCGTTGACTCCGTTATAATGCCATTCAGCTCCAGCTTTATTATTCCACATTTGGTCTGAGTCAATGTGGTCGGGGATAGGAGAGTTTCCCCCCTCGGCTGAATAAGTGATTCAGGCGGAGGGCGCCCATACGGCCGAGGTTTATTTTGCAGTCACATAGAGTTAGTCGCGTTGAGATCCAAATAAAATCGGAGCAGCGAAGGCTACTTTGACTGACACCGAGAGGACACACACGCAGACGCACACACACCTCCTGCGCTTTAATTTCAGCAATCAGCCCCTTTCATTCCGCCGAAGCTCCGAATCAAAGTCAAAGCGCGGTTCAAGCGATCCCGGCTAACGCACGCTAATCTGTGACTTGAAGGCGGGTTTTTGAAGTCTCTCCCTTTGTGAGTCAGAGAGAATGCGAGATGAGATCAGAGCTCCTCGCGTCCCTGACAACACCGCCGCTCGTCCTCTGGATGCAGGTGGCCTCGCTGGCTGCTGTGACCACTCATCTCCCCTTCTCAAGAAAAGACTCTGAGTAAATAATCAAATGGGGGGGGAAGAAAAAAAATAAAAGCCCAGCTTTGAGATCACAATTTGAAAAATTGTGTTCACTTGACTCTATTTTTTTTTTTTCGGCGCTCAGAGGCGCAGCTTTGGGGGAAAGATTATCTTCCCGCTGTCCTCCTCTGTAATTCCCTCTGTAAACAGTTCTGGTGGAATAAGCTTACTCTCAGATGCTCGCTGACATTACCTGCTGCGTGGGAGATGATTACAGAGCGCTATTGGGCTAAACAGCCCCCGGCGATGCTGAGACGGGGAACTTCATGACATCCCGTTTTTATGGCGGATTTGTGAGTGTATGTGTGTCAGACAGAAAAAAAGAGAGAGCGAGGGAGAGAGCGGCGCGACAACAGCGCGCCTGTGTGTGTGTGTTTGTGTGTGTTTGTAAGCGGGAGGGCCACAAACCTCATCGAACGAAGGGCATCCATATTCAGGTACTTAATGGCCTGTGCGACTGTGACCATAACTCATTAATACTTTTCTCTGAAGGCGTCAAAATGATTCAAGGCTGAAAGAAATGCGCTGCCAGGAGGGACCGAAATATCTGCCAGAATAAGAAGTGACCTATATTTGCGGCCTCGTGCATGAGATGGGTTGCAGACCTTCTCCCACAACTTGTCTCAAGTGTGGCTCGCGGGAATTTTAATTTCAGATTAGTCAGTGTTTAAGTGCTTTTATGCTGTCATTCTGGCCTCATTACCTAAGTGGGAACTGTCAGTGCCTTTAGCTAAGCCATTACTGAACGTAAAGGGAACTTTAAAGATCCCTCTCCCTGCCTATTATCGGAAGGTGAATGGTTATCTGTAATTGCGGAGGGAGAGCGGTCCGGGGCGCAGCGGAGGACGGCATCAAGAATTTTTTGCCTACCGCTGCGCGACAAACGAATCCATCCCTGCAGATAATTAGAGGAAGTAGAAGTGAGAAGGGGGGGGCGGCGGAGATTTCTTCGAGATCCGGTACCAGCGTGTCACTCAAGGTTTTTCACCACCCCGGCTCTCTCAGCGCCCCGTGGGAAGCGGCGTCCTCGCCTGGTAACTGGTGCAGCGCTCCAGCTACACGGGGCTGTTTAGTCGCGGCCATCTGGGCTATGCTGACTAGGTGTTTAATGTTTTGTGATTAACCTCAGTCATTGGCTTGACAGGCAGAGTGGCCGCTCGCTGCGCCCCCTTCCCCAATTATTGCTCTTTAAGGAGAGTGCAGCAGATTTACGGCCAGTGAGAGGAGAGTAGTATCCCAACAATTACGGCGGGCACTGGAATTAAATTGACAATTTGTAATCTTAATCGCTTTAACACTGCTGCATCCAGGGAGAAGCATAATCAGCCGGGGCGAGGCCCAGAGGAAATCAATTCACAGGCTCTCTGTCTTTTTCCTCTCTCTCTCCTTTCCTGTTTTTCTCACCATCTACTCGTCCGCCTATTTCTTACTTTCTCTTACAGGTTGAATTTTTTTCCCCCCCTAACTCTCTTGTGCTCACTCTCTTTCACTCTCTCTATACTTACGGCTTTGTTTCTCATCAGTGGCCCTCTCTCCTTCACTCTCTCCAACACACTGACATCTTGCTTGGCAGAGATTTCCATTATCTAAGGAGTGGAACCGTTTACCGGGGAATGGGCTCCAGACAGCGAGCGTGGCTGACTGGAGGCTCGTCTCTCTATTGGATCTTACAACCCAGCCGTCCCCTTTTTTTTCCACCATGCTCAAATTAGTCTGATGACAAGTCTGAGCAGATGTTCACACAGTGGTCCATGTCCTGTTGCTGGCTACCTGCGTTCTCAGTCATAACAAAAGTTATATATATGTATTTTTTTTCAAGCTTAACTTAACTAATCACTTATTCTGAACATCCCCAGGAAGATCTCAAGTATCACCATGATCTACTGTTGCACCCCAAAGCCTGTTTTTGATGTATAACAATTACTTTGTGGTCATTTGATATGAAGTTTTAGAAAATACAGATATAATATCCTTGAGCATGCTAAATCTGCTGTGTTTCCACCAAAGCAGTGAAAATTCAGACAGAGAGAAAGTGGAAACCAGTACCAGAAATCAGTAAACAGTGACCCGCATGCCGTTTCACAAGCTTTGTATTTACGTTGTTACCTACAGAAAATCTATGAAACAGTTTTGACCAACTACAAAGGTCATTGGGAAGCAGCGTTGGCGTGCCAGATATATTTGTTTGACTGTCTTGTTTTGACCGCTACCATTCCTCGAGCTGTGGAGTCTAGACAGTCATGCTCATTTATTTCATCTCGGTACCCTTCACCATGTGCTATTCACAAAATACAAACAAGCAAAAAAAAAAAAAGGGTAAAAAAAAACAACTTTTCCACCACACATCAAACTGATGTACCAGACATCATCAGAATATTCCTCTCATTCCTCCCCTCTCTATTTTAAGATGGCAGACACCCAACCTCCTTTAAAGAGACATAACCTTGACTCAACCATTTGCAATACCTCCAGGCCTCTATCTAAGCTGCCTTTTATCTCTAGGATTATTAAAGAAAAATCTGCTTTTTCAAAAAAGTTACAGTGCTCATGGAAAGCAATAATATTTAGTAAAGATTGCAGTCAGGTTTCTTTACGAACCGCTGCGCTGACACTACCTGTGTTGAGATTTTAAACGATCTCATGATAAGCCCAGAAACAGGGATGTGCTCTGAAACAGGCCTCCTGCATGAAGTGACAGCATTTGACTGCAAATGATCCCAAAGTTTTTACTTGGCTCGAAGCAAGAAGCTGGTTTCTGTGTGCCTGCACTCTCATCTCACCTGTCAAATACCAGAAAAAGAGACTTTGGTGTACTTAAAGGCTCAATTCAGGGTCAGACAGTGGGAGCAGTAGCTGGCTTTGCCTGGCAGTCATTGGCAATGTTAAACTAATTTGTCCAGTAAAACATTTTACTCACATACATTCATTGAAATTACATCACTTTATGGCAGAGGACTGCATATCATTAAACCATCTGTAGTTTTTCTCAAAATTACCACAAAAGTGAATCTGATGCTTTCCCCAACAAACCAGGAGATTAATTGAAACATTTTACTCTAATTGAGCTTTTTGATCCAAGTTTGAAACTTGAAAAACATTCCAGTAATTGGGTCTTTTATAAATAAAGATAAAATGAATGGTTCCTGCCAGTCAGTAACACAGAGATATCTGTGCAGGCTTTTGATATTCTCTCATCTTAATTCCTGTAATGCTAACAAGGCATGACTCAGTGCTTCTGACCAGGACTAAGAGACCGCAGCCAAATGTGTCAGCTATTGGAATTGAGGAATAGAGTCATTTCATATGTTTAAGGCTGCGCGACACCTTGCTCGCAGATTACACTTCAGTACTTTTAACCTTCTGTGAGCCAGTGTGCATGCTCTGATCCTCAGATAGGACTGTTTTTGGCTGCTCTGAAGTCTGGGCTAAAGATGAAAGGTGACCGTGTTTTTGCTGTCAGGGCCCCAGGGTGCTCACTTGAGGAAGAAGCTGTCCTCCTTAAAGTCATTTGCCAAGAGCCATGCAAAAAGGTCCTTTCATAATTTCAACTGCATGACTTTTACCTCATTTGATGTTTAAATTGAAGCTACTGGACAAACAGAGACGCTCAAAAATAGCACAAGTCTTCATAAAGATGAAGGACCCACGTATATAAAACCCAATGAAAATATTTTCTACCAATATCCATGCTAAAATCTTTGAATTTTCTCTTCACCAGGGCATTCTGCTCTACTGTGACTACCAGGCCTCCACCTTTGATATATCAAAGCTTCCCAGCCACAGGTTTGAGGCTATGGACCACTTTGCAAAGTGCTTCCTAATCCTGCGGCTGGAGGGCAGCCAAGTGGACGGAGGTCTCCACGCGGCCGAGGGGGACAGCCGGGGCTGGAGGGCAGTGCGCGTGGACTTGGTGTCACCACCTATGGATCGTTACGCCTTTGCTCTCCTGGGTTGGACCGGCTCCAGGGTATGAAGAATTACACAGACTGAATGACAGTGAGTGGTAGCTGCAGGTAGAATACATGGGTAAAAAAAAAGGAGTAAATGTACTTCCATGATCAATCATTTCCTTTGTGTGCCATCAAAATTGTTGCTTGGATACGAGGTCAAGGCCTTGGTATGGGTTTCATTTTTCAAATGAGACATACATTTAGACAACTAAGGCACCTTCAAAGAAAGCTGAAACAGAAAAAAATGTACAGAAAGTCCTGTGTGTGTACAAGTTAATAAAAGACATCCGTACTCTCTGATATAAAATAACATCTTTCTTATTGGTTAGTGTTTCAGAAAGAAAAATACATTCAGGCATCACGATTTCCTTTCAGCGCCATAAAACAGACAAGTAAAACAGATATTTGGTTTCAGACTATCGATTCTTTTCTTCCACAGCAGTTTGAGAGAGACCTGAGGAGGTACGCTCGATCGGAGCGACGGATGCTTCTGGACAACCACGCCCTGTACGACAAAACCAAGGTACTTAGTGCGACACACAACACCTGGAACAGATTTTTTTTGTGAACTCTGTGGTCCACTTGAATGAGTTGAAATAAAGTCCAAGAATTTCACAGCTGAGAAAAAATGGCACAAAATCCATAGATGGAAACTACCTCTGCAGCATGAATGGCTTCCCTGCTGGTCAGCCATATGCTCCATATGTTTCAAACGTGCAGACTGTACTTCTCTTAAACTTTCATTTGCCTCCTCCTTTGGGTGTGGGCAGGAGTGAACGAGGGGGTCATCCTCTATACAGGCAGTCACCGAGGTGATTTTAAAATTATTATTACAAGCTATTTTCGTGAGCAGTCCCACCCATTACCACACCTCTGATTGCAAGATGTTTTCTGTTTGTGTTTATTCACTACAACTACGGTAAACCAGTGGTACTTCACTTTAAAAATGCAGATTTTTGCATTATTATATCTTTCACTTATAGACTAAATTATTTCTTTCTTTCTTAAGGTGGTAGTCTGGCTAATCCAGATTATATGATATTTTGCTGTCTTGGTCATAATATGCTGTTGAGATTTCCTGTGATTGAAGGAAACCAATTACATACAGTGATGAATCCTGACATTTGAGGGTAGCTATAAAATGAAAGTAAACTAGCATTTCATCACACTTCATTCTCTCAGAATGATATTTTGTTTGTGTTGTGAGTGACGTACCCGCTCCACCGGCTCCATTTTCAGTTTCAGCGGTGGTTGCAGGGACAGGACACAAGCAAAGTCCTTTCCTGTGTAAGTTACTGCCAGTTAAACTTTAAAATCACAAACTGCTCCTCAGTTGATCTGACAAAGAAACCCTTTGTAAGAGACAGAGAGAGAGAGAGAGAGAGAGAGAGAGGGAGAGAGAGAGAGAGAGAATCAATGCAACAATGAGTGCAGAGGCCACAGAGTTTTTACTATTAGGTGGGATTTGCTACAAAACCTCCTCTATGAATCTAGATAGCGAATAACTGCCAAAGCTTCAGTCCTCAAAGGTCTCTGAGAGGATTAGGGCCTGGGTGTTGGAATACTACAGCAGGAGAAAACTTCAAACAAATTATCTCAAAATATCCGCTGCAATATGTGTTTCCGCTCTGGGTGAGCAGGAAGGTGATACTGGAGTGAGATCAACATTTTTAATTATAGCACAGTGCTTGGTGGGAGGTGGGCAGAGTCGGGCGAGCCGGATGCGGTGCAGTGCTCCGTCACACACACAGGCGCACAAATGAACGCACCGTATATATATGTCGAGCGAACAGAACAAATCTTAATGTTTCGACCTCCGAAAGCACGAGCTTGTTAACGTAAAGGTAATTACGCTTCCAAATCTCCACACACAGCGGTGTGAAGAGCAAACGGGAAGCGAGAGAAAATGTACTGACAGCATAACTGAAGAACCAATTAACTCTTTGCATGCCTGCAGTGCCAGGGCTAATTAGGTTCTATGTAGGAACGCCTCGCCTTTGTTAGAATCACGCACTTAATCAGCTTCAGGAGGGATACAACAGCAGGCAGGTGTGTTTTCAAGCAATTCAAAGTCTCAGCAGTGGCAATGCTACTATGTTAAGAGGAGCTGTCATAACTGGGACCCCGTGACAAAGTCAGACCTTAAGTCGTGGCTCATGAGATATATTTAACCACGCAGAGAAGTCATTTTCCACAACTGACAAAGAAATGATGAGAATGGAGTCAGGGCTGACAGAAAGCAATGATTTTTTTAACACTCTCCATGCAGAGAGCAACAAATCAGACAAGTGTGATTATCGTGCAGTATAATTAAGATCGAACACTGAAAGAAGAGGAGAATGCAAATCAGCTTGACTTGTGCTGATGGATTTATTTCTGCTGAAGTGTTCCACCTATGCTGAGCTAATTTTGGTGATCAATTCATCATTTAGGTCATTTCCAAAGTCCGCCCTGCTGCTTCTAAAATGAAGCTTCACTTCTTTTCTGTTCTATATCACTATACATTTAAATATCGTCAGATTCACACAGTAAGCCCTTTGAAGACATCGCCTTGCACTCTTGCTGTTTTCTCCTCTGTTTTCAGTTACAGAGAAAACCATTCATCTACACTTTTAGCTGTGCACAGAAGTCACTTTCCACATGTGAGAATCTGCTTTGACAACAGGTGTGATGAGCCGGCACGCAGGGCTGGCAGACAGCAGCGAGGTTTACATTTTCCACATAGAAAGCAACAAGTCAGGTAGTTTCAGTATTGCGTAACATAATCAGGATGTAGAAAACTGAACACCAAACAGATGCAAGTGTGTTTGTGTTGATCAGTGAAGCCACTCGCAGCCTTTGTATTGTCATTTGGGAGTCGTACATCAGCTCAAATTGTACAACCTCAGCTTTCTTTTATCCACGCGACTCTGTGATTTACAGCCATAAGACAGTGAGAAAGCACAAGTGCGTGAGTGTAAACTTAAAAAAGATTGACAGGCCTCTTCAGCTGAAGGTCTCAATTATTCAGCAGGGAAAAGTTTATAGTACTGACAAGACGACAACAAAAATTCCAGGGAACCATCAATCTTTGTGACAGGCTCCTCCGAAGCTCGTGTTTATCCCATCCGTGCGACTATTCATTGCTTCCTGTAAAGCGGCTCCAGCTCATTTCCAATGCATGGGGCAGAGCGGCAAGCCGTTGAGTTGCGAGCCGAGCGGGACAAGGGTGTAAGGCGTATCAGCGCGCGGATCGACAGGGGAGACACCCTGTCACCGCGATGCTCCGTCAGCCGCTCCCCGGGGACAGAGGTCAGAGTCGCCGGGATCACTGGGTGGCAGCTTCCTGACAGATATTATACACAACCAGCCAACTCAGATGGTGTTTATTCAAATGCAAGGGCAGAGCCAGGCTTGCTGACAGTGCAGCCATCCGTGCACCGGAGCGGATTGAGGAGGGAGGGGCGAGGGGGGGGGTCCGCACACTCACACACACTCCTTCTCACAGGAACCTTGCAGATGTTTGTTGGAGTTTGATGAGGTAACAAGGTAGAAAAGTAGCTTCTACGGGGTGAGACGGGCGAGGGAGAGGAGCCGCGGTGGGAGATTTGCGGCAGATGACCGTCCACCGCCTGTTGGAGATTTAAAAGTGCAGCGAAACAGGCCAAACTATTTATGCGCGCACACTTGCTCGCTTAAGCAGCGGCATCACAATCCCGGGCGGGTTTCAAGGTCAGCCGAGAGCTTCGAGGGGGTACGTTCGGACAGAACCGCGCAACAGTGTGACCCGTTTTTCATCTTCCGCTCCACATCGCAGCCGTAATTAACGTAATGAAGATCAATTAACTGTCCCGGCGTCTGTCCTGTCACCGCCTCGCTCATAACGCTGACTGCTCCCTCCGTTCGCTCTCCATTTGCCGGGGGCACGGGAGGAGGAGCGCTCCCTCATTTCTTCTTCTTCTTTTATTTCCGTCCGCGCTCAACGGCGTTAATTGGTCGGACGCGTGGCTGCGAACGGCGCGCTAATGGCGCTTTCATCTTTTCCGTGTCCCTTCTAATTGGCCAGCGGTTCTGGAGAGAATCGCCGCAGCTCGTGTGACTTGTGTCAGAGAAACAGGGGAGCGATGAGGACTGATGTCTGATTAAAGGGGAGACATCCCAGCTAAGGACCAAAGGCGGTCATTTAGAGGACTTTAATCTAGTGGGCTTCAGAGAGGCTCTCAACGGATACAAGCTGTTCTCCGTCTTATTATAAAATGCTTAAAAAAAGATTAGAGGGCCATATTCGAGCTAATGATCTCCTCCCAATTAAGAACAGGCTCAGGGGAGATCCTGGAATCGCTGTGGGAGAGGAGTGGACAACCGTCACACAGGGACACAGTGACTGGAGGTTCACACACACGCCAAACATGCTTCCAGTCTGACGCATTTGCATTCGCCGAATTTGCTTGCACAGGTGAAAATGATGCCATTTGGACACAGGTGACGCCAAAGGAACAGCAGCGAAATGGCTGAAGGCGCAGATTCTGGTCCATTGTGGGAACATAATCCAAACCAATTACAGAGAATGACCCCACAACACAAGGCTTTATGGGTATCAGGAGATGGTTGTTGACAGCTGGAGTTCCTCGCGCTCGCAAAGCCTCGCACAACCAAATGAACAGATGATAACGTGTGTCGGGGATATGCACAGCACAGCTCCCAGCTCCTTGAAAGAAAACAGGTCTACTGAGACGCTAAGCTAAGTTTGTTTCCTCCTCCTCTGATTCTGTTCCTGCCGCTAAACCCCCTAAAACTGCCAGGGTGACAGGTTACCAAAATTTCAGACCCTTTTACACCAGACAGTATGAGGAAAGAAAACGCGTAGAGGAGGAACTAAATCAGGAAATAAGAGCTATTTCACTGTATCTGAAGAACCAGGAAGATTTGTCAGAGAGGCCATTGTCACACAGTGACAGCAATAGAGCAATAGAGTGGTTTAGTGATCTCGCAGTTTACTGCTATTTGATTGTCACACCTAGAGGTAGAAAGAGATGAAGGGTCATTTATCAATCACAAATACCAATAACATGCTCCGGCTCCAGTCTCCAAGATGTGAAGTCTTTGGGTTGTGGATTGTTAGCTGTTAGATGTCTTCTTGGGCTTTGGTAAACTGCACAGGCCGTTTTCATACATTTTATAGATGTAGCAATTAATCAGCTAATTGATAATAATTACACATAATTTAAGTGTGTTTTTCACTCAGTGCATAAGAAGTGGTGAAAACAACCAGTTCATTCTGAGTCACATTTTAGGTAACTGGTGAATGTAATTTCAATATGAACTCTTCTTTTAACCCTGGTTCCAGTCTCTACTAATTCCTGAGGGGAAATATCTGGCTCTTAATCAAGTAAATGCTCCACTACGTTTACTGTGGTCACTCACCAAAATGCACTGAACACCAAATTGTAACCAGGAAGTCTTTTGCACCCTGGTGTGATCGATATGACTCCACCTCCACTGTCAGCTTTGGGTTGGGACACCCTGCTAGCAGTTACTGACATCTAGGCGTCCTCTGTAAATACTCTGCTGACTTGTAGTGCCACAGGCACTTACAACCAGCATCAGTATCTGGCCACCACAGTTGAATTTTAACTCAAGCGTAGGTCTGAGGGAGCGGAGTTGGCTGGGTGGGGGGGGCAAGGGAGGGAGGTGGATCTGTGTGCGTGTGTGTGTGTGTGTCCTCTGCTGTAAGTCTGAAGGTTTGTGATAATTAATATGTGTAGTGGGCTTGATGAATGAGGACAGGTGGAGGATTTCATCATGCCTAGACAGACTGACTCCCTCCCCGGGCAGGAGGGATCCATGACCTGCCCAACACCTCGAAAAAAACCCCACACCCCTGTATGTGTGGCAGGGTCTACCCTTGAAACTCTCTCTGTTTCTGTGCGTGTGCGTGTGTGTCAATACTCAGCGGTGCAGCTCAGGTGCTACCAGGCTGCAAACCAACGTACACCTGTTCAAAATGTTTTCATGTAAATTCGGCGCGCTGTCGTTTGTTCTGCCTGTTTATGCATACTTTCATTTACTGTGTGCATAAAGTGTGTTACGAACTGTGAGGGTGAGTGTGTGTATCAGTATGTGTCTTTCTCAGAGGGTAATTACTCTTTGTCATGTGTTGGAGTGTGATTAATGAGGTTCTGGTCAAAAGGCTGTGAGCATAGATGTCCTGGCTTTGGTCCTGAAGCACAGCTACTGATATGAGAGGCCCATTCATATTCCCTCCACCTGACACCCCTCCGGCTCTACACAACACTCCAACGTGGATCGCAAATATTATCCAAAATACAGCATTTTTGTAATATCAATTATAAAGAATGAGAAACTCTTACTGTAGGAATATGGATGTCGTAGAACTATAGAAATTGGAGGTACACTTAAACCTGTTAAATGTTATATAATATATGATCAATATAGT
>JAOXYL010000039.1:4559812-4579605 GCA_028564955.1 Terapon puta | reverse complement strand
AATGAGTAAACTGAATTATGACACTCTCTTGTGTGGACACACTGCTACTCACATCTTACGGAGAATGACTCAGACTGAGGATGATCCTGTGGTCTTTCCTTTGAGAAATGCAGAGCAGTGACAACTAGATTATAACACATTAGCTGTCTCTGAAAAGTCAACTAATGATGTCATGTGATTTTCTTTTCCTTTTCTTTTTTTTTTTCCATGAGCACCCATTGTGTCAATCTAGATGATTGCTCCTGTTTAATGGATGTAAAAGAGGAGATGGATGTTATCACTGGATGAATCCCAAGGCATCTCTAATTGTCACTCTGGCACAAAATGAGTCCCTGTCCTAATTTATTTGACTTAATTTATCAACACGTTTCCCGTTCGCGGAGCTCGCAGCGTCACAGTCGTTGTATTGGTGTCTGTCTGCACTCTACTTTCACCGGATTGACAAGGCATCTCTACCGGCAACGTTTCAGCACTGATCCCAGAGTAAACCATTATATCGTCCATTGACTTCAAAAAAGCAGGTCTTAGGCACGCTGACAAGGCTGCAATCAAACAGGGAGTCCGACAGGGATCAGACAGCCGCCTGCAATCAGTCTCCTACTCGCACTTTACTCCTCCCGTTCTTTCTATCTCATTTTCTTTCTTCTCGTCTGAATCTCCTCTCACCTCATTGCTGCTACCGATTAGCATCGCAGTCGGAGCCGATGATATTTCGCTTGATGGCGAGCCGTAATGTTATCTCTGAAGTACTGCAGAATCCTTGGCTTTTCAAGAGGACAGAGTGAACATTTTCTAATGACAGTGTTTATAACCTGTCTCTCGCAGCCATGTTTCCACCCCGCCACATAAAGTACACTCTGGAAATAGCAAGATAACAGATAAGAGATGGGATTTACTGAGTAAATGGCGAGCTGGAAAAAAGGACTAAATGTTTCCTCTTATATTGAATTCAGCAGCTCAACACACAACATCTGATGATGGGAATAATTATCGACACTTTCCTTAACACCCACATCTTATCGCGCCTCATCCCCGACCCCGGAGTGATGACAATCAGTCAGAGCAAAGAGAATCAAAATCAATGTGTCATAATATCATAATATCCTTCCTGTCCAGACGGCGGTAGAATCATCATTTTTGTGTGGAATCTTTAAGGGGATTTATGTCAAACACTCTGCTCGTCCAAATACAAATACGCAGAACTATCACGTCATCACAGGTAAAGGGTGGTGAGAGTCAGAGCCCTTCAAGCTTAAGAAACATATGAAGGAGGCAAGAGGGGCTGCACCTCCAGTGGCCTCTGAGGAAAAGACCCGGGTGTGGGAGTTCAGGGAAGCAGAGGAGGGAAACCTTTGCTTGGTCTCAAGGAAGGTCTGGCAAACTGTCAGAGCAGCTGTGGAGCCGCTGTGAGGAACGCCCGACGTTTCTGGGGAGAGGAACTCCTGCGACACCTTGTTTAGGCCGCTGCCACTAGTCCCAGATAAGTAATGAATAGAAAAGAGGAACACAACTCCAACACACATCCATCTCTCAGACAGATGGCAAACACAAACCTACACCAGTACCTGCACAGCTCGTCATCAGCCTGGAAAAAAAAAAAACTTTATTTCCGAATGTGGACAAACTTTACGACAGGTCTCAGATGCTCACACTGCTGGAGCTGGTTCCTGAGAACAAGACATTAGTGTGGCAGAAAGTTCCTTCACCTGATCTTAGTCCAGGTACAGTTAGAAAACCCGATGGCCTGAGATCTCTGATGGTACTGCAGCTATACAGAGTCTGAGTAGTCTGATTACAGTGGTGAGCAAACACCTAAGCATAGTGAGGTCTGTATGTAATGACACAATGCAGATCATTCCATCAGCTCATGTTTTCTTTTAAACAGAAACACTAATATTTGACCAGTTTAATTCACGTGTATCTCTGTTTTTTTTTTAAATATTAAGTTGCATCCCAGCAAATGCTTCGACATAACATCTTACCATAAATGATAAGAAATAATGCCCTTTTTACTTGAAATGTGCACAGAAGTTCATTTAAAAGAGTCAACAGGATGTAATTAGTAAATGAAAACACAAGCTATTATTAGAGAAATCACAGAGTGTACAGTCTTTCAGCTCTGGTGCAGGCGGACAAATCAAGATGTTTGCACAGTCTGCACTGTAACAATAAAGGCTCGTAACCTCAGTGAAAACAACAGCAGAAACTTTTCACCACCATAAAATGGTTTCCTTTATACAGGCTCAATGTGCTTTTCCTGACTTCTATCTGTCATTGTGCGCATCAACAATGCTTTGAACATTACAGGCCCTTGACTCTGGGTCTGCAGGCTACACGGTGACAGCTGGAGGTAATTCACTTTGCTTCATTTTGCTCGCTGTTAACGGCTCATGGGATGATAACGGCTGTGCGAAAGCTTTAATCATATTCCTCTGCCTTCAAGAGAGATATTGCTTTTTCTCACAGTTTACCGAGTGGGTAAGGGAGGGGTGTGTATGACGGAGTAAAAAGGTAGGAATGCAGGCTCCGATTGTGGGGTGTGTGTGTGGGGCTGGAAGGTGTCATGGGTGGCCAGGGGACATGTATCATCGATCTGCCACTCGGGGCTTCCTGTACACGAGGTGGCATTAAAATGATCCATGGCCTCTTTCCCGGGCTAATACCAGTGATATTGAGATATCAGACCGCTGTTTTCTGTTCCTGGCAACGGCTGGGAAAGGGGGGGGGCACACACCCACGCCAGCAGAGCTTATACACACAAGACAGGAGGAGAGAGTTCTTCTACAGGGGCTGAGGTGATAATCTAATAGGGACATTTGTTTTTGTCTCCTGCTCATTCTCCGCTCCTCGCCTCCTCTCCGCTCTTCAAGCTCCGAAACAAAAGCTCTCGTCGAGGGGGCCCGCTGCTGCTGCTGGCTCTGCGGCATATAAATAACAGTCGCGCGACAGCGAAACAAGTGTAACACACACCATCTGGCCCTCCACCGGTGTCTGCCTCAGTCACAGAGATAGGCAGGAGCGGCGTATAGAAGGGGAGGAGGTGGGGATTAGATGATCAGAATGACATCTCCCCCTCACTTCACGAGGGTTTTTTTTTAACCCGCATAGGAATAACACAAAAGTGATGTTTTTTTGTTTCCTTGTTTGAATACAGCAAAATATGCCTCACTTAGCTGATATTAATGTGTGGTAAACGGTTTATCTGAAGGTACAAAATGCATTATCGGCCATATGTGTAATCACTTCTGGCTACAAATCAAATGAGTCATTATGAATCTGTCCACGAGCAGGATGTAGGCTCGGAACAGGCTGCCCACATACAGCAGAGTTTCATACATCGCGCTCCACGGAGGGTGTAGTTGTGTAGATGTGCTGCACTTTTGCCAAAAATGAGCAACTGTTAATGTGTTGATTTTGGTTTATTTATTTATTTTTTTTCTGCTATGTCTGTTTCTACTCCATCACGTTAATTTGTCTTGAAAATGCAGGAGCTCATTGCCCCCTTGTGATTGTCCTCTAATTCATTTCTCCGATATCAGCCAAATATTTTTTTCATCACTTCCATGAACCCTGGATCGATTCTTCGAGCAGAGCACGTTCCATTACCAAGAATTACTCATCCATTGATGGGCAAGAAGGGATATTAATCAATGTAACCTTTGTAGTTAACAACCTTGTTATTCTTTCGAAGCCAAACAAAATGAGAATTTGGCCGTGTTTGGGGCTCATTATTATGAGCCGTGGAGAGCAGACATTATACATTGCTATTGATCATGTGTGAAGACAGGCTTACACAGTCAATACCCGCAGCCAGTGAAAAATAGTCTTTTTTATGACTGCATCCTGCAGAGAAAAGCAGTCTTTCTTTCTAATCTGTGCTCTCTGCTCGAAGCTGCAGCTGCAGTTTGTCCCTTTATCAGATGTACACAGCTCTGGGAAAATTTGATCAGAGGTGGAGAGTAACAAAGTACATTTACTCAAGTTGTAAATGTACTGAAGTGCACTTTGAGCTGCTACTGCTTTTATATTCATGGTTTTGGCAACTTTATTATTTTATTCCCATCATGTATCTGATGCTTCTAAACATGTCATAAAAATATATGACACATCGCCTTACTTTAAAGGGTCAGTCTACTGTCATCATTGTGGACGGTTTAATGTTTGGAGAAAATAATTCCCAATGAAAACAACTGATGACAAAGGGTGTGCAGAGCAAGCCTGAAGGAGAAAGAAACGATTTTCAAATAGCTTAAAATGAAAAAGTATGAATTCCACAATGAAAGCTGAATGCCGATATATTCTTTATACAAATACATCCAAATATTTGGAATAAATATACATTAAGATTTTCATAAATTTTGGAGTGTGGATAGGATTTTTTCCAGGTTAAATGACACAGAATTCATTTATAAATGTTCCTGCTCTAACAACAGTTTAAAATTCTCCCTGCAGCTGAGGTGAACTGCAGAGTTGGGTGATAATTCTCTGTGGGTTCATCACTATGAGCGACCCTTTAACATTGTGACCAACTGTCAACAGAGAAATATTGATTAATGCTGCTTTAATGTTTGCAGTGGATCCCTTTGAATGTCACCCTTTAAGGTTGTAGGACACCAACTACCTTATTTCATTATTTATTTATCATTCTTAATGAAAACTTTTTGGACATGGGGATCTGACCCTTTTAAAGGTCATTCTACTTGGTGGTTGGGTTTCTACATTATATGGAATAAATGATGTCTAATGACCTATGACTAAGGTCAGAAGTTAATGGGCAGTTAAGGCAAGCTCACAAAATGTCCACAAAATGAAAATGAGGCAAAAATCGCCTCAGTAATTAGGAGTAACATTTTTTCTTTGCATTTCACCTCTGTTGGGTTTTTTTTTAATTGAGTTGTCAAATATTCACACATGAATGTGACTCCTGACCTCTTTGGGGCACTTACGTGAATGAGGCAGCTTGTGACTAATTGTGCTGCAAATAAGGAGGGAGTGGAAACAACTTCATTTATAGATTTTTTTTTTTTTTATAATACAAACAAAACTTATTTTTAAAGTGTGAAATATATGGAGCCTTGATATCAGAGCAAAGGTGCTGAAAAATGGCTTAGCACTCTCATCACGTCATTGTGCCTGACTCAGTCACTTAGACAGTGAGAGATCTTTGACAGATGATACCGGCAATATGATCTGTAGTAATAATCGTGTCAGTAATTCAGTGGAAAAAGTGGCATAGATGAATTGCATCTGTTACTTGTGAGGTTAAATGTTGCTAAGACTTATCTTCAACAGTGTGAAAATCAAATTACATCCAATGAGCTGCTGCAGTCTGAATCCTCTGGGACTGCATGTATCCAATTAATACTGCTATGGTGTCGGTGCTAATGGATGACAAATTTCTGCTCCTCATGTGTTAATCAAACCACTCCCACATCACTGCCTTATTCGTAAACACACCTCTGCTGGAGACGCGCACTTTGAAAGCGCACTCAGCTTTACAGAATGGCTGTGACAACTCAGGAATGCAGAGGTGTGTGTTTATGATGCAGGAGAGCCCACTGAGAGGCGGAGTGATGGATTGACGGGAAAAAATGATGGATAGGCAGATGAGGAGGGTGGAGGGAGACATAACCTTGCACACAGAGCCTTTGGTGCTTTAAACTCATATCCCTCAATGAACAGCGTAAACTCAGAAAGTCAAATATTTATCCCTAATACCCCCACGCCTCTGCCCCTCCCAGTGCTCACGCTCCTGTGGATAAATATATCGCCAAGGAGAAGTGTCGATAAAGTTTAATAACATGAAGGTCAGTTCATAACAGGATCTAATAATAATCTTCCACCCCTAAAACACGAGACAGTATAACACTGTGGAATAACCCCCCTCCTGAATCACAGACTGAATATTATGCCCCCCCTCATCTGCTGATCTGATTATGTTTAGTCTTGTTTTATGTGATAATGAACTAACTGGCTACTGTGTCCTATCCTGTCCACATCTCACCCTGTGCTGTCTGTGCTCTGACAAGTCGGCCCTCTGCTTGCCAAATCTCTGCTCCCCTCAAGCGTTTATTTATTTTTTTAATAATGAAAATTTGCAGCTCGCTGTATTTGCTGCTTTAGTGATCATCATTTAGTGTTCATCATACAAGAAATGGGACAAAATACATTTCATTCCTATTTTGAGTTGCTAAAAACACAAGATGCCCATCTCAGTACGTATAGTCCTAATCCAGCTGTAACATTCACGGCATGAAGACACAGGGACGATCCGAAACTGTCTTGGATGCAGCAGGACATTGTCATTACCCTTGTGTCGACTTTGTCACATGATTTAAAGGTGAAACTACGTAAATCCTGCTCCAAATGCTGATTGTATAATTGGATGGATATTTTCTGAATACATTTGGCTCAGCTATATAGCTGGCAGTAAAATTTGGACTGTCAGGGCCATTTTGTCAAGCCTCAGACAACTTTGAAAAAGTTAACAGTGAGCTACCAAGGTTATAGACTCAGTTACATTAATACACATTAATACACATTGGAAGAAAGCAGCTTTTTTTTCACAAATAATGAACGTTTTCCAAAATAAAAGAACTAATATGGGAACATATGATAATAACCACATTGTAGTCAGGCCACATAGGACAGGACAAGAGTCTCATAGTGATATAAATCCCTTATTAGACAGATATATTAAACACTGTATATTTGGCATATACTATAAGCCACAGGCAGCGGGAACATGTAACTGAGTACATTTAGTCAAGTACCGCACTTCGGTACAAATTTAAGGTACTTCTACTTTGCTTAAGTATTCCACTACACACACACACATGCACTCACACACTCTCCACTCGAGCATGCTGTATTGCTACTTTTGCTCACTGTAAGTAAAGGATGTGAATCCTTCTTCCAGATACTTCTGAGATACTTCTTCTGAGATTCTTTAGCAAAGCGTATATTCTCTTGCCAGTGGTGTTTTTCATGTTGCCTTTGCAAGAATTCCATTGCTTCCTGTCCCAAAGAGGATGTTTCCACTTTGGTTTCTTTTTTTCCTTTCCAGAAGAAAGCAAGATTTTTTTCCATTGTCCATTTCCACCCCCTGCCTTTGTGAACGCTTTCTTTGAACTGAAAAAACAAAACAGTATGTTTCCATGTCTTGCTGTGCTGGTAAGCAGTTTAACCGATTTTGAAAAGGTGACAGTGATTCTGATCAAATTTTATAACGAGAATTTTATCATTATTGTGCTGTAGCCCTAATTATTTCACTGTCTAAAAAAAAAATCATATTTCTGCATGGATTTTGCTTATTGCAAGAATTTTGTCAGTGAACCTCTTGCATTTAAGCATACATGTGCAAAACAGTAACGCACACTACACCCAACTAGATAAACAACAAAAACAAAATAAACATAAACCCTCAACCTAAAGGACTGGGAAACTGATTCAGTCCATTATAAGTCAACACACATGATCCAAACCTCATCATGTATGCATTACTGCATTTTAATGGACTGATAAACCTGATCAGTAAGTGATCAAGTGCCAATCCATTGTCTGATATAAGGAGATTGACTATAATTTTATTAGTTCTGGCTAGAGCCTCACAGAGGAGACACTGATAAACAGCTATGACTTCAGTACTGTCTCTCACTGTATTTATCTGATCTTAATGCGTGACAGGAAGGCCTCTCCAGCAGTCAGTGTCTATTATGACTTTAATTATGACAACAGCAGTATGCTATGTAAGTGAAATAATTACATCTTTGGCTCTCAATCTGACAGGCATTAAGCTGTTCGCAGCCATTTGTTAGGGCTCCTCTGGGCCTCTCGATGACAGCTGAAATTAAGGCGAGAAGATGGCAAGTAATGGTATTTTTGATAGCATGCATATCTGTTTACTGAACATTCAGTACATTGTGCTGCAAGCCTTGTGAGATTAAATAGCTTCAAAGCTCTTAAAAGTCCCCTGCTTGCTTTGGATTTATCTTGATCAAATTGCTGTCTAGAGTCATTCAAATCCCCAAAGTAATTCTATTTTTTCAGCTTCCGCGTGTAACATGGGGGAAATGGGTGCATGAGGAGCAGAAATTGAAAAAATAATGGGCCTAACAAATATTACATTCCACCCCAGCGTGCTTTATCACGTGGACTCATATTTGCGCGTGCAGCTTCAGACATGCCGTTTTGTTGGCTGTTTCAAGGTACGGATTAAACCCTGTTTGCAGTCTGGACAGTGACTACTAACCCAGGACAACAAATGTCCAATTTGCACAGAATGACAAGCTGAGGAAAGTCGTAGCCAGACCAGAGTTGAGACTTGGGGTCAGCTCTCTCTTCGGGCTGAAACCTGCTGCCAATTGCCACGTGAGCAGATGGTCCACGACCATACAGGAGTGCTTTCCTTAAGGAAATGACCCAATATTTGGCACCAATCTCAGAGATGTCAGTTTGAACTGAACTCGTATTTCCTCAGGTTATTTCCACTGGATATCATAAGGAAGGTAAAAGGGGGCAGAAATTTAACTGTCGTGGGCATGAGCAGTCCATAAAATTCACTGCCATGGCAAATTCAGACGGGAGTGAAATTGCAGACATGCTCTAGTAATGATTACATCACCCCACCTCTACCTGCTAAACTAATCCTGTCTGAAAAGAGCTGTATCAAGTGAGGGCTTTGGGGGAATTACAAGGTAGTTAGTTATAGTGTGAGTGATTTCAACCCAGAATTTAAAACCCCTCTTGATTTCCATTCTGCAATAACAGATGGCATGTAATGATGCGATTATTAAACATTAACTTGAGATTACACACAGCGAATAAAGATAAGTACATCTCTGGATCTCATTAGTTTCCATTACATTCAATCTGCGGTTAAGATGAGTTTAATCTGTCGATTTCATGATGAGCGAAGTCTGTTAAAACAGCTGATTCCATTAATCAAACGGTCACTGCCGTCCCCTTCCCATCGACTCCATCTCCATGTTGACCGTCCATCTGATGGAGAAGGAACATCTGTGACCAGTGACAACATAAATCACACCTGACCAAAGTGAGCGGCCAATAGCGCGAGTGTACAAACGCAACCACAAACACAAATAACAGACTAGTAAAGAATGAAGACACACAGGTGTTACAGTGCCACCACACAATTACTTATCCTCCCTGTGATGAATAATAATATTAAAGTTCATTTTGGGATCACTCTCTGTGTAAGATTTGTCCTGGGGCATGCATATACAGCAGCTGTAAATCATCTTTCTTAGACTTTTGGGTGTCTCAGCCGGTGTTCACTTTTGTGTTGGTATTCTGTTCAAACAGAGGACATTATGTGTACTGAAACAAAGAAGCCATCTCCAAACCTCATTAGCACTGCCATATAACCGTTATAGCTACATATCCAACCTTGCAATGCTCCTATTATGATAATGACTGGGTGTACTTTTCACTTCAGCATATCTTTGTTCTTCTAACACCATTTTCTTCACTGAAACTTTAGAGAGCTCCCTGATGAGCCACATAAATAAATAAATATACAACCATTTGGCAGTTTGGTATCTCCCCTGACAAGTATTCTCAGGCAAGCAAGGATCCATCTTGTGTCCCTGCCACTATATTAGCAAAAACATCAGGTCAGCACAATAACGGTGATCATAAGCTCTTTGAAAACATTTCATAACAGATAAGAGGTTATGCTTCAAAGCAGAACATCAGTGGATATCATTGTAATGTATGCAGCTATAATCGAGTTTTTAAGATCATGTGATAAATATTTCTCTACTAAATCTCTACTAAACAGACAGAATGACATCTAAAAGGGTGTATGGACATTATTTTAAAAGGGGGGGGGACTATGAAAAAATCTTAAAAAGTGATATAATTTCAAAATCAAATCAAAATCACAGGAACACAGTCCTATATTTGGAACCAGTGCCACTGTGCCTTCACTGGTTAGTTGCCAAGAGTCAAAGTGTTTAAATACTGTGGCAGAGCATGCCTACTCAGCAGACTCTCCCTAAAGGTAACAAAGAAGATTTCTCAAGGGTAATGGCTGAAATTAGCTCATCGCTGTAGTAAAAGAAGGGGCTCACATTATTAGGTCTATCTCTATGTTCTGCCTAATGTAGTGTGGAAAAGGCTCATGCAAATGCAATATAAATCCAGTTAGAGGCATAGTGGCTTCAGCTCCTGCACTCCCCACTTTCTGCCTGCTGCAACGACAGCGAACAAGCATTTAAAGCATATTCTGCCAGTGCAAAGAGTACAAGTTCCCCTGGATGAGAGCGGTGAATAAATAGATGACGGAAATTACCCAGTACCTCCAACACTTGTGCATGGTTTACTTCTCTGCATGATTTATCCTTGAACGGTTATCGCTAAGCTTGTCAGGGACGAACACAAGTTTAACCTGTAGGAAATTAGTCTCAGAGTGGAAGTATTGACGCCACTTTGATGTAAACACTCTTCTCTGAGGGTGTTAAAGATTGTTTTCAGGATTTACCGAGAGCTATTTCCTTTGTGCATCATCTGAAATTGAGTGTAATTATTGCTGAGGTTTTCTACATTATACAGACTTTTGCACTTCTAACAGGAGCAAAGATAAACAGCGTCGGAATTAAAGATGCATTTAGCTTGCAGTGTTGGCCCTATGATCTCAGGGCCGCTCCCTAGCGCAACACACACATGATTATGCACAAACACACACACTCATCAAAACAGTGGTACCTTCAGCCTGCCAATCTTGTTAGGCATTCTGCAGCAGTCCTGATGCAGGCAGGGCTTGGGACCTTGACTGACCAGGAATACTCCATCCACTATGATGCACACATCATTAAATCTTCAAAATACATGAATTATTCAAAGCGACAAATATGCAGCATGTCTTTGTCCTGATATATGTATCTATATGCTGTGTGTGGGTATGCATTTTTAAGTCTACACGTTCATGGTATATATAGTACTAGAAAAATGAAGGAATGTATGTATACATTTTAAAACATGTGGTGGAGACTTCCATGCTGAGACTGTCCGTACTTGAAAAACAATGGGTAACATTATACGTGATAAAAACATCTTTATGTTTTATTTATTAAGATTTGAATGCTCATAGGTTCAGCTCACCTGCTTCGTCAGGACTTTGCTGTTGGAGTTCAGTTGCAAGTTATGCACAATGACCTGACAAGGTTAGGAAGTATCATTAGATTTTGATTAAGTTTTCAAAATCTTGATTAATATAGAGAAGTACACAAAGATAGAACTGAGCCCATTTTGAACTACAGAGGAAAGCACAAAGACAAACACAAATTCAGAAATGTCTCCTCTGAAGTAACTTAAACTGCGTGAAAACTTTTGCAGCTCAGGTTAGACTTCACAGCTAGAAAGAAACTATGAGAAAAAATTCAAGGTCTTAAATACGGAACAATAGCAAACAATAACTCTCTTCTTTCTCAGAGGCATGCTGTCTCTAATGGTCATTGTTGGTTTCTTCTAAGTAAAGGTAGAAATTATAATGCACTTGTCTTCAATTAAGAAGTGAAACATTGCATCATCTGCATAGAAATGAGCTCTGTAGCGTAATGTTACAACGTGACAATGTCAGGGAGGAGGTTGGTGTGGATGGTTGGACCAAAAAAACATGGGGCTTTAACACAGGATCTGCTGTTGGTTTCTCATTACCAACTGACTGAAGGTTACCAAAATTGTTGTAATTGCCGTGTGGCTATTATTGCAACCATCAAAGTGAAGGCTATATCACAACCAGATTGTGTAACTTATTGTCTGACCATGGGGATAATGCTGCACATTGTCAGAGTCTCTCCTGGAGGACATGATGTATGTTGTGCCTAGTTGTTAACATGAAAAGTTAAACAATTAATCGTGTGACACATTAAAAAAAAGGGCTAAAGAGAACCCTGTCTCCTTAGACAGGGGCAAGACAACACATTGTAAAGAGACTTACAGCATATTTTGTTGTTTAATTTGGAGGACTTATTATGGACAACACTTGCACACTAAATCTTTCACCCAGTACTCCTTACTTGCTGATTAAAATCTGCTTGAGGCAAGTTAGTTTTTATTTTCAATCCCTCCAGTGCCCAGAAAAAATTTATATTGCACTATTTCAGCCTGTTTCTTCAGGAGACCAAGGTTCCAAAGCCAGGTAGAAACATTACACGAATAAAGCTTACCATAATGAGGTTTTAGTGTGATTTACTTTTGACTGTACTTAGCGTTTCCCGTGCACCACAGATAAAACAAAAGTTTGGGAGCGTAAACAGTTTTATTTGTTTCTTAGGACGAACAAAAATGAATCAAAGCCCGGCGCTGTGACTGTTTGATCGTCTGGCTTGTCTCTGACATTACAGAAATGCGCAACTGTTGAGTTTTGAATCTCACTGGCGTCAACTTGACTGGGCTGTTTTTACCATCAGAAGTTAAGAGAGGCATAAAGCAAGCTGCTGTCCTCTGTGTTACATCTCAGCCAGCGTCGTCACTAAGCAACTACAGATTTTAAACCTTTAACCAACTAGTGCTTGCCGAGTGCGTATGCTCTTTTCCAGAAAAGCCTAAAATAGAAAGAAAGGGAGAGGAGCAGATATTTAACTTGGACCCGTTAAGGTCTCACTCTGTTCGTCTCAGTCTGGGAGACGATCCCAATCCCAGCCTTCTTTTCACTGAATCAGAGGACCATTCATTTTTAATGGAAGACCTTCAAAAGGGGGGGAAAAAACATTTCTGTCCTCCCCTCTCTGTTTTCCATGCCAGGCCACAGAAAAATAGGAAGATATGAATAAATTAGCTGGAGGATTTTATTTTCTCTGGGTATTGCAATAAGAAAAGGGTTTATGCAGCGCTGAATACATTGAACCCTTTTGTTTATTGGCGCAGGACAGGTGGATACACAGAGCTATGGAGGGCCAGGTGCTGGGTCTAAAGAAAGATATGAGGAAATATGTCTGTAATAGGCAGAATGAGCTGCATTATGTTGTACAATGGCAGTGTTTGACCCACAAGACTGAACAGCTCTGAGATTTTAACAACTTGTGTGTTGAATTCTGACTGCAGACACCTTGCCTATTGTTGATAACACTGACTCACATTAAAGAAAGCCAATGTCCTCTCCTCTCTAAATTGGTTGTTTTACAGTGGGGCTTTGCAGGGCATTTGGCTTTAAAACAATAAGTCCATTTCACTTGGACTCATGATATCATGATAAAGGTTATTTCTATTCATCTGTGGAGGTAGGTGGTTTGATTTCATCCGTCCATATAAGTACCCAGCGTAGCATTAATGACTATACCTTTCTGAGATATTTATTAGTCTGAATAAACTATTTTTGTCAAGGTCGCAGGATGCTGGAGCACTTTACAGCATTTGACAACACAGGTTTCACAGGTTTCTTTCACCAGTGAACGCCATTGTCACAAGTTTGATTAAATGACCAAATGTGAGTATTCCTCATTTTCTAGATGGTCATTAATTGAGACTTCGACAGGAAAACAAGTTTTAATATCCATCTGTGATGACGCCTGAGAAAGAACAGCGAAGTGTTAATGTAAAGCACACCCACGTTCATATCAAACAAGTCTGCTCTCCACCTGAGATGTGGCATGAAAATGGAACACAAGGAGAAGAAAAAACTCACAAACACAAAGAGATGACTTGTTACCAAAACAATAAAAATATTTCTGGAAACCAACCATGCTTTAGACTTCAATCTCCCTTCAAAATCTGAATCATGTGTACACGTGTGAAGCACTGTGGCCATTATTCCAGCTATTTGGAACCAACATGTTTCTCAACAATAAAGGAGACCAGCTCTTGCCTTATGAGAAAAACCTCCACAATTCAAACGGAAATCATGTTTGTGCTTGTACATGAAATGATCGAGCCTTTCCTGTGTCATTGTAGCTGTCACACCCTTGACTTAGGCTGCCAAATGGTTACAGACGTTTTTTTTGTCCTTGGCTATTCTTGCTTCCATGGAAAGCCAATACGCACATACCTGCTTTTAGAGAGTACATTGTCATTTAGATCTTCCTTGACATGAATAATTCAGAGCCTTGCCCGGGCAAATTAAAAATATATATTTTCCTGTACCTGGCATTGCAAAACAGCATCAGTATAACATGTCCACATCTCAAAAAAATGAGACTAATCACGTGGGACAATATCTCAGAGGCACAAGCACGGTCAGCTTCATGCAAGACACACATACCTTGTACACATAGTCACAGACATGTTAGAATTAAATCTACAAATTAAGAGAAGACAAAAGCTGACACTACATATAATAAGTATAATGCCCATAACATGTAATGTGTGGTGTCCTATACAATAGTAGGTTTGTAATATTATACAGTATGAAGTACATAGATCATATCCATGGTGAGTCTGGACATGTTTATCTGAGACATTTCTGGAGGACATACACAGTGTTAGGTTTGTTAAATTGGAGCCTCTAGTATACTATACTGTATGTTGTCAGCATGAGATGGCTGTTTGCTAAATAAAACATGAGCAACATCTCTTTTCACTTTTGCCAAATGCTTCACAGTGAATGTTGATTGCAATGTTCAGAGCAATTAAACTGGTGTTCAAGCTTCATTTACAACTGTGTGTACGTACCAAGGGGGAAGAGCAGGAATATTCAAAGTTACCTTAAATGACATTAGATCAGGTGGAATTGAGCACCGCTTTAGCTTACAAAGAAGCATTTAATTCCTGAAAGTAATAAAAAATGGGTTCTTGTTGCACATGAATAATAAAAAAAACCTTTAAGGTTCCTGATAATTACAAAAAGCATTATTAATAAGGAAAAATGGAAAAACCATCTGAAAGTATTAAAGTGGAAAACCATACACTGCTGAGCTCCAGTACAGTTCTGGCTCGTAGGAGTGTTTATGCCGAAATGATTTATGTTAATATTGAGCTAAATGGGGTGTGAATCCAACATTTTCACCTAAGCTTTGGCTCATTGGAAGATCTATGTGTGAGAGCGCTTAAGCCTGCAGATGGTCCGGGCTGATCAGGCATCCAGACAGGTGGGTGAGCCCCTCTTCTAATTGATATCCCCATTGTTCCCACTTGGTCAAGCATGCATCAGTAATCTCAGTGGAGAAAGCCCTCGCAATTAATGTGTTACAATTCACAAAGCATAAAAGCACCAGCACTTTACGTCTTTGTGATGCACACTCAGTAGAGATGAAGCTGACTGATTACAGTCTACTATGGAGTTATATCTCATTGGGCACCTAAATCTGTTGATAACCATTCATCTTATGCATCAGTAATTTCTGATTGTTTTTTGCCCACAGTTCCCTAAGTGCCATTGTTGCTGCGCTATTGCATCAAAGTAATATTTCAATAAGCTGAATGACTTTATTTGCCAAACACATCACATGTACTGGAATTTTGTCTTGGTGGCGCCGATGAGGAACCTAAAGCCTGAAATGCAGATCACACTCTGTGGAAACTGTGATTATTCTATTCCTGCACCATAAACCAGACTATGTGCACAATACCACACATTGGGTGCATAATTTTAACTGGGCAGCTTTAAGCTAACGCTTATTAGCACTAGTGAATATTCTAAGATTAACAATGGATCAAGAGGTACGCTTTGAGTTTACGTTGAAATATTTCTATACTTCCACCTGCCCTCAGATAATCAGGAAATGTTCCAGCAGCAGCATAAAACCTGAAGTCTGCTTCACCACAGGTTTCAGTTCTGTGCTTCTGAGGGACAAAATACTTGTGCCAGAGGACCTGAGGGGCCGAAGTGGTTCACACACTAAGCATGTGAGACCAATACATTATATGCTGGTGCAAGGGCTTTGAAAATAAGTAAAAGACTTTTAAAATCAATAAAAGCCTGACAGACAACCTGTGTAAGGCTGTAAACACAGGTGTAACATGCTCTCTGCTTCTGGTCCTGATCAGCCCTCTGGCCACAGCGTTTTGAATCAGCTGTAGCTGATTTACAACTTTCTTCAGCACACCAGAGAGAAGAGCAGATGCCTGATTCGAGTAACTGACATGGATAAAAAAAAGTTTCCCTTAAATTATACATACAATACAGGTTATGTTGGAAGTCTTGGGGAAGTTTCCATCAACAACAAAAGAACTCTCTGATGACTAAGAGGAAAACTAGTTAAAAACAGTTCCATAGAGTTCAATATGATCCCTCAGTCTATTAAAAATAATTTTGTGATGAACTGTATCAGCAGCAGCACTCAGTTCAAGTAATACCAACACTAAAGGTTTATTGGTCTGTAGCTGCGTATCAAGGGATCAAGCCTACTTTTTTAAAAAAGAGGCTTCATAAGTGCAGTCTTGAATGCTGTGGGGAGCACCCCTCATCACTTCTTGTGATTAAAATTTGTAAGGACCTCATCAGGCACTGAATTAAAAACATCTTTTTAAAAGGAGATTGGAATCAGGTCAAGGGTGTTTTTTTTTGTTGTTGGAGGATTTCAGTGTTGTTACCAACTCGCATTTCAGTGTGAAGCAGGCCAAAGCCGTCAGGACTTCACACTGTAAGCTGGATGTTTCTTCAGCTATTGTGGCATTGCAGAGTTGTCAGATACTAGACGTGATGCTGACCGCTCTCTTCTTTGAAGTCGCCTGCAAATTCATCACATTTAGAAGCAGTGGGGCATTCAGCGGCTAAAGAGAGTCAGAGTGAATACTGGACTTAAGTTCGCCAGGAGGCCAGAAACACAACTCCACATGAGAAGCAGCGTTTTTCTTTGCTTTCCATGTTGAACGACTGCCTGGTTCTTATCATGTTTCTAATGCATTTTTCTTCTGTTTCATGTGCCGTGCATTGATCAATATTTTAAAATATTGCACTTATGTCACAAAACTAGGCTTTGCAGAGACATATCAGTACCTTATTTGGTAATGTCATTCTTGATGCAGGCCAGGTAAGAAAGACAAAAAATGTATTGTTCACAAAGAGCCTTTTCATTTGGCTTCCTTTTCATGGCAGTATGAAGAAATTGTACGTCTGCTGGCAGGTGTACATGATACCTTCAACATTCATCAGTGCTAGTGTTTAAATCTGTAGATCATTTCCTGTTTATACATCAGTCAGACTGAACAGTTTGGAAAACATCCATCAGATTGCATTTAATTTATTAAGCACCTATATGTTTGAGAAATCTATTATACAATCTCCCCTTTGTGCCCTTGTTTTCCTCTCATCGCGGCAGCCCCAGATGCATGGTATGTTGGACCACTGGAGATTGCAGAGCAGAGTGCATTTCTGAAGGGCTAGGAGACCATTTAGCCCGGTTCAGCTGGCAGCCCACAAATTATTCAGGGACGGATGCCGAGGTGCATTCACACGTCGGTGTCACCGAGAGTTCACAGTCTAGCTGCTCTGCACAGGTGGACTCTGAAACCCCCTGCAGATAGCCTGAGGAGCTATTGGCACCTGTTAATTTGAATGTGACTGCGTGGGTGTTTGCATGAGTGGCATCAAATATTTTGTGGTCAGTGTCCACAGGCTTTTGAGTTGGTATTGTTTGAGTTGGCATTTGTTGAAGAGCAAATTGGAAAATATGCAGTGTTCAGCAGAATTTGCATCTCATTACCTTTATTTCAGACATAGAGTAGAGGTGGCATTTTTTAAAGGACAATAACATGACTTGATGGCTTTCATGAAATCAAAATTCCCCACTTATCCACCACCCCCACCCCCCTCACCCCCGAATTTGTTTTTTCTGCAATAACTTTTAAACATATGTACAGTCTGTAATAACACCTCTGTATAGAGTAGCACATTCAAATTACCTCCAAGGAATTAGACAGGAAATTCAGTATTACTGTCTGTAATTTTATCTCAGCGGTATCAGTCTCATTGTTTACTGCTCACTCTCCACCTCATCAGAGCTGTGTTAAGTTATTGCTAAAGCAAACGCTCTGCTACTGATTGACATTAAATACAGAGTGGCTTTTCAGATCATTCAGAGAAAACTCACAGGATAGTGCTGACCATTCTCATTCACCAGGACACCAGAAAATTTCTGATATACTTATAACATGATAGAAAAAGGACAATTATTGACGTTAACATTTCTTCATAGACCACCTCAGTTGTTTTTCTGACAAAGCAGGTGCTGGTGGCGTGTTTGTTCACCACATTGTGGGTCTGTAGCATTAACAGCACTTTAAGTTTCCACCACAGTGGACCCTGGGAAGATGGGCTGTCGAACACTAAAGCTGCACTAACGGACTCTCCCTCCCCCTCTGTGAATCACTTCCTTGAGCATGGACCTGTGGACACCTCATTTTAAATTTAGCTCCATACCTGCATGGAATCCCCCATCAGGAGTGAAAACTACAATCCACTTCTGCTTCAGGCAGAAGTCACATCGATCTTTGGTCTGGGCACCAAAACTCCAGACGGACTTAATGAGGAACTTGATTTAGTTTGGTTCAGCATGTATATCTGCATCCTCTTTGATGTTCTTTATGCTCTCTGTGTGCTTTTATGTGGCTGCATTAAAAGCTTCAATCGTTGTTTTAATTTTTTGAAAGAAGCAATAATAATAATAATACTGGAAAATGCAGGGGGCTCTCGGTTGTTTTCTGTTGTTTCTCCTGGGCCTTTCTGTTGTATATGACCATGATTTCAACATTTTCAGTGTTTAACTAAGATGAAAAAAACAACTAAAACTAAATAAAAAAGTATTGCCCACTCTCCTTTGCTTCATGAATGACAAGCCGTGCATTGTTTTAATCAAAGAACAGTTCTAACTGAATGAAGGCTTAAGCAGGCACTAATTATTTTTGGTGACTCTCTTACGACTGTTCTGTGTGTTAAGTTTCCCATCAATCAATGAGTTGATAAGCTCAGGGGAATTACATTGAATGTATTTTTTCACTGATGAAGTTTCAACATTTTTACAGAACTCAGTGCTTGAGCTCAGCACAGTATGGATTTTTTAAAATATGGATTGCACTGAAGTGAACATATTGCACCACAAAGCGACTATAAAGAGGCAGAAAAACTGTTGACTGGTGAAGCTTTTTGGATTTATTTTGGTAATGAGCACGAGGTTGATTTAGTTGAGTCAACAGCGCTTGCAGTTATACAACAGAGCGGCACTTGGGATAATTTTGACTTGTTTTGTGGTTGAGGGAACAATCACTCTCTAATCAAGTGGATTATAATCTGTGGGAGTCCCTTTCATGGGAAATGAGATCTGCGTGACAATCAGTTTCTCAGCAGGCACAAATCAGTGGAAAAGTCTCGTCACCCTCCAAACCTGATTTACCGAAGCACATGCATGTATTTCTAACAACTTTAAGAAGAGAAAATAGGGATTGTGACTTTATGAATTAATTGAGTCAAATGAACTGCATCGCTTGAGTTATTATAATGAATGTTTTTACTGTTTGTTTCTCTGTAGGAATGCAAAACACTCTCCAGCGTCCTTTCCTCCACAAGCAGGCAGCCTTGGATCTCAGCACACCTGACAAGAGTGACAAAGCTGTGGCCCTGGCAGGTCCATTAGGCCCCACAGATGACATATGGCTGTGAATACCTAACACACAGGAAGCTATAGGGCTCACTTGGAGTTCCTATTGAAATGTATTCAAAAATGCAATCCATGTAGTTCCAGACACCTTTCATGCAGCGCGCGCCGTGTGCAGACTCGGCGGTTCAGACCTTGGCTCAGTATTACAGGCTGAAGTGCCTTTATGCACACGTACACGTTTGAACACAAGTATAAAGTAAATGCAGTGAATAAAAAAACATGTTCTGAACACGATGTCTG
>JAOXYL010000039.1:4521499-4546819 GCA_028564955.1 Terapon puta | reverse complement strand
AGATAGATAGATAGATAGATAGATAGATAGATAGATAGATAGATAGATAGATAGATAGATAGATATTTGAATATACCATATATCCATGAGGTTTGTTTTTATTTGTGTGCTCAGAAGAAACTTTGATGTAAAGTTTTTCTTTGCACTTATTTTTTCATATGTAAATGTTTTGTTTGGTGATGTAATTTGATAAATCTTATATCTATCAGCTAGCATACAGAGCTGTGTCTTACTGAGTGTAAGCTATAGCAACCTTAGCTGACCACTTTTAGAGCAGATAACCAGATAACTGCCCACCCAGAAACCTGAAGCTTTACACCTTTTCCACAATTATGTCAAAACAGGTTTTATCCTTTAAATGATAAATAGTGCACAATAGATGCAGTATTGTTAAAGTTTGTGCTGTTAGACAGTATAGAGATGAGAATTCATGCAGGACTGCTGACCATGGAGCCATGTGGAGGAGTGGCTCCCTCTTGTTACCATGGTGACCAGGTTCACGAGGACCAGGTATCATTATGTCCTGCGAGAACTGTTAAATAGAAGTTGTCAGCTGTCATGCGCCCGATGATTGGCTTTGATCCGAGCTAATGATCGCTCTGTTCCTCGCGGAGCCGCAGGACGCGCTCATTATGCTCTCGGCCCGAGCTGAATATGTGCGTGATTTCAAAAAGCGAGCGGCTTGACCCGGTTGGTTTCTCGGCTCTGCGGGCTTCTTGATTTTGGATATTTACACCCGCTATGATTAGGTTACCCGAGTACAATCACTCATCCAGCATTGTGATGGTAATGTCATACAGAGGCTGATTTTTGTGTGCGCCTGTAGAGTTGGCTGGATCCCCCGTCTGCCTCCCCTGCGGACTGATTACTGATCAGACTAGCATTTCATATCAGCCTTGTGGGGGGAAATTAGAGGATTAGCAACAACTTCATGCTTATTCCCATACGTATCTTCCAGGCCTCCAAATCCTGTGCAAGCCATTGTTATTTTAAGTAGCTTGGCAATTGAGCGTGGAAGCGAGCTCTAATTCTCCCAAGTCGTCAGAGATGCGGAGAAAGCTCGCGTATTTTTGAGCTACCTCCCCTGCTATTCATGGTCTTTCATGAGGTGAGAGAGAGCAACTGAAAGAGGGCCGCGGAGCCGGCTGCCAGGACCTCTTCACTCCAATCCGTGCTTCATACATAATAGATAAGTGACTGTAACTTACAGTACAGGGGCATAACTAGGCTAATGCCCAGATTTGCATATTTGTGCCGAATTCCATAATTCATGAGAGCACAGAAGGCAGCGATCCACGGTGCAAAGAGCCACCTTGGTCCATACACCACATCTCGGGGGCTGATAACCACAATGTGCACCAACCACAACAGCGCGGTGTTAAAAAGCGGCATCGGAGCTGTCAGTGGCAGACGCTCGGGAGCTGCGTCTTCATCATCAAAAGCCTCAGAGACTGAACTCAGCCTTTGGGGAAGCCTTATTAAAGGCACGCGGAATCTGATGACAGAATCAGACAACAGGCTTTTTTTTTTTTTTCCTGCTTAAATTACTGCCGTTCTGAAATAATAAGATGGGGAGCGAGGAGGGCGAGAGAGGACACGGGTGTGTGTGTGTGTGGGAGGGGGTGCGGTGACACCTTCCGGCGAACGGATTTCACGGGCCACTCTCTCTTCAAGAGGTTCAAGAAAGGCTGACGCCGCCATCGTCGCCGAGTGTTATGAAGTACATTTATCATGCCACTTGATGACGAGCCAAGTTATTTATTCATTACCTTTGTTCTCGGCCTGCCTCAGATGAGTAGACACATGCCAGCCACGTCCCTCATTATTGGTGATTGTGTGTCAGAAGCCCGTTTTTGTTTTTTTTTTTTCAATATATATCACACCCATGTCTTGTCACATTTGTCAGATTAATGGTAACTGTCGCTTCGGAGAGATCACGACCCCGTCGCGTGGAGTGAGATTTGTTTTGATTCAGATGCCTCTGCTCTGCCATATGTATCCATTTATTTTGTGTGGCCGTGTGCGTTTTTTTTTTTTTTTTTTTTGTGAAGCTGCGGACGGGAAAGTAACAGATAGCGATATGAGATTTCCTCTGGTTTCTGGTTGTGGAATATGTTCCTCATCTGTCTGCTTGCCCGAGAGCAGAATATTTAAGGAGCATTTTAATGAAACGACTGCACTGGAACAAGGCCTTGTCCTATTATCGTGCAGATTTTAAGATTATCAGGGATGAAGAGGGACATCATTTCGAGGCAGATTTATGGATGTTTTGAAACAGGAGCCAGATCAACCACTGGATCCTCATTAAAAAAAGATCAAGTGTTTGCCAGTCATTTGGAAAAGAACCACATGTGAGGCGGTGTTAATTCAGCTTTACTTTGCGAGGTAGCTGGAGCCATTTTTCTCTTTCGGCCCGCTTTTTCCTTTTTACACATCACTGGTAGCAATTTTAAAGGAGCAGATGAATACTCATGAGTACAAAATGTCAAGCATTGGTCGGTCCTCCTGGCTCGCGTGCTTGCCACCACCAGAAGCAACATTTGACATTTGCTCTAAAGGCGAAGATCTGGGTTTGTCTAAATATGAAATTTGATCTTTGGAGACACTGATTTAGGTTTATCGTGGGAAGGTCAGACACCTAGCAAAGGCGGCGCAGCCAATCTGTGCTTTGATTTCCAGAGTTAAGCGCGGACGAGATGGAAATAACGACCTCACGCTGTCCTTCAGATCAAAACCTTTAGTCCTCTTCGGGCTTTCAACAGAACAAAGCTTTTGTTGAAGTAGGAAACTGATTACAAAAAGGTCCGACGGGTCTTTCATAAGTAGACGGAATGTCAACAGTAAGTATTTAACAAAGACTCTCACACACACACACACACACACACAGATGAAGGCTAGGCACAGAGTGATCCCCAGGGAATGCTATCTGACCGGTGTTAATGATACCTCAGTCAAGTTTACCGACGAAGCCTTTAACAGCTATCTCTGGAGGCTGTGCCGGGAGCTGTCCGCGGTGCTGAACGAGACAGTTCATCTTGGGTTTTGGCATGGGGAGTGCCCAGGCGAGCGCCTCTCTTTTTCCCTCCTCAAAGGTGAATTCCACTTACCTAAAAACTTCAAACTGACCTTTGAAATGTGATTTTCTTCTGCTGCACATTTTCCCATTTTTGACTTGAGTGAAGACAGCTGAAAACAAATAAACAACAAAAAAAAGCTTTCTTACTGAAATGTATAAATGTTAAAAGTCTGATCTAGTAATAGTCAACATTGCAAAAAGAGCACCCAAAAGCAAGAATTCAATGGCAAAAGAAATATTGTGTTTTTACAAAATGACATAATGACTTAATATGAATCATAGCCTCACATCCAGGTTATATTGTTAGTTATCTGTTTAACATAGGCACGGTTGTTTACGATTATAAACAGGATATTGCTATCACCACTTCCCCACAAGCAGGTGTCACCTTATAGCAAAGAATAAAAAATCTTTCCACCCTTCGCCGTTCCCAGAAACTCTGAACTTGAAAGGACCCCTTGCCCTGCGTTACTTTTCAAAAAGTGATTCAGCACATATCCACGGTTACACAAAGAGGGAACAGAAGCACAGCACAGTAATGCAATTTCAGCTAAATCTATTCTAAATGCCATCCTTGCTTAGCATCCTGAGAGAGTAAAAGTTGACCCCATGTCAGAGAGGTCGGTCATTGAACTCTGAGGACTGGAGGGTGTCATATTAAAAAGTTTTTCTCACATTTTTCATTTTAATACAGTATGTGGAAGAGCAAAGTGTTTGAGACGCTATAGTGTAAATGATTATTCGTTCATTCATTTAGTCAGTTGCAGACAGATTTAACAGTACTTTGATGATTAATTAGTTAATCAATAGCGCGACAGTATTCTCCAGTTATGTCATGAATACCACGCTATCTTTGAAAAACACCGTACTGTTCTTTGAGCTGGTTAGTTTCAGTGCTTAAGTCGTTGATATATATTCTGAGAGGTGTTTACATTCTAATGTGGAGCTAAACAGGAGTAGTTGGTGATTTGTACTTTTTTCTGTCCTGATAGTAAATTGAATATTTTAGTGTTGTTGGAGAATAAAAGCAATTTCAAGACTCTACAGGCTAAAATTGTGCATTCTTTTACTGTTTTAGACAGACTGAACGATGAACTGGGAAAATAATCGGTGGATTAATGGAGCATTTAAAAATAACCATTAGCTGCAGCCCTAAAAGTGAACACTGAGAAGAGTGAGCACCCCTTCTGAGTAACAATACAGATATGACAGGACTTTCTCTTTTACTGGTCACTCAGTGCACTATTTCATTTTAGCTCATTTCCATTCTGACAGATTTTTCATGGTTTTAACTGATTAATGATTTTCTTATTTACTGATGATTCTAATGGTTTAATTTAATGATAATCTGCTCTATATTAGTCACTCAAGTGTTTGGGGCCGTGTGTAGTATTATCTGGAGATCTAAAGATATAATCAGCATGTTTCTGTTAATGCAGCTGTAATTTGAAGCTCACTCAGATATTGGAGACATTCATATTAGCGTCCTATTGATTTATCCATGTCCTTTTTTAGATTTTTTTCCCCTATTTGAGTTGATAAGATATTTGTTTACTCATTCCAATCTTGTAATTATATCATTTGTTGTTTTCACAAATCTGCAGTATGTGTGTTGCAGCTGTTCAGCGTGTTTGTCATTAAGTGTTTATTGTTTGACCAGTTAATAATTATGAGCAGCGATAATTTGGGTATAAGAGGATAATGATGATTATTTTCATATTTGCTCTTAATTTACTGTCATCTAGGCAAAGAAGAGCCACATTATCTCAAAAAGGGAATTGAAGCAAATGACAGTAAATAATACACAGACCAAAATGATTTTTAAATTATTTGTGTTCAAGCTTGTTTTTTTTTCTCTCTGTTGTTGCCAGTGTTACGCATATAGTATGCATGATTGATTTACAATGCATTTGTTTAAAATCTGTTTCAATATTCATGTATCATTCCAAATTAACCCACTCGCTGGCCATCATTTTTGTATCAAGTAAATACTTATGGCATGCATGCAAAACATATGTTCAATCTATGTGTGCGTCCCACTATTGGCAATACATTTGCTTGTGGAGCTTTGCCACATTTACGCTGATAAACATTTGTCCAGATCTGAGTCCTGCAGTATTTATCATGGAGCACACATCCACTAGTTCTTAGAGGGAGTTGAAATTGTTTTAACACTGATTTTTGGTGGGGAGTTTTTACATTATATATTTATATTTGATAGGATCTTTTTGTTAGTTTGAAGACTGAATGTGGGATAAAATGCGTCCCACGTTAACAGGATAACTCGGGGCTTGCTCGGCCCAATAAAAATCACAGATTTTGGCCCTCACCTTCAGGATGAGTTTTCATCACACTGCTTCCTCTTTACATCATATCCCCTTAATAAACTGCAATAGGATTACAAAGTGTGGGCTGTGGTCTGCTCCAGAGGTCTAGAGCACAGTAGGGATTAGGTATGGCATTTGATGTCAGCTTCCAAGGTTTCAAAGAATAACATACTATCCTTATTTCATCACTATATGTAAAAGTACAGCCGAGTTGGTTTTACGGTTCATAGCTTTGTGGGGAAGTTGATGAGTGAGAGTAAAAACTGAATATTCTCATGTGAAATATAATTAGAGCTGAAACACTGAGTCAATTAATCAACTGACAAAAGAGATCAGCAGCTATTTTAATTGCTGATTACTTTTCTATATCATTTTTAAGCAAAGAAAAAAAAGTCCAATGCTTCTACCCTCTCAAATTTTAATTTTATTGGTTGCCTTGGTTACCAGGGTAGTAATTTGAACATAACTGGGTTTTGGACTGTTGATTGAAAAAAAAAAACCCAAAACAAGCAGTTCCAATTTCAAGTCTACTTCCATTTTCATTTCAGTTTATAGAATAAATTATAAATAAATAATCAACACACTAATCAAATAAAGATGTTTTTGGACACATCTAGTACTTTAAACTGGCATACAAGTGTTCATTCAGTTCAATTTGAAATGTATTTCAATTAAAATTTTATTTCCAAGCTCAACAGGTGACAGGTTTGGGGATGTACTGCTGTGTTTGTGTCAAATGGAAGAATTCATCTGTTTTCCTTACTTTGCTCTCTAAACCACTGGTATTCTGCAGAGTATGTTTGATATTTTTTCTTTCTCAAATTGCTGAGGCCTCTAAAGAGGTACTCTGAATTGTGCTCCGCTCAGAGACATTCACGCAGCTGCGATGATGAATTCCAGAGCTACAGATGCAGTCGCACTGGCCTGTGATTTAATGCAAGGAGCACTTCACATGGGAAAACTCATTGCCCAGCAAATTAAACCATTACCTCCCCAGTTGGAGTTAAATATGGAGAAATGACTCATTTAATGTGTGATTACTCCCTAATACAGCGGTCTAAACAATGGCAACCACTCATTCCCACAAGTAAATTCTGCCTCTTTGTGAGATAAGGGTGGCAATTGTCTGTCAGGGTCACAGTGAAGTTTTATTAAAAGATGCACGCTAAGAAGAATTCATCTGCTCGGACTCATTATGGGATGATTCTCTGGTCTGAAGATTCGTCTTCATTATCCAGCCCAACACCAGGCAGATAACACTGCCTCATTTGCTTTCCGAGCCTCAATTTTCCCTGAACGATAATGCAGCCTCTCTTTTGTGTGGCTGTGGTAAAGACAAGCAAGCCATTTTCAATATGCACGCAGGATTACAAAGGTTAATCATCAATTTAAAGCTAATCTTTGTTAAATACCAATAGAGGCATGGTGTGTGCTCGAGACAGATATAATCAGGCAAACCCCAAAACAATCCTCTATCTAAACGAAGTGAAAGATGGTTAATCTAGGCTTTACGGCGGGGGTTGATGAGCGAGGAAGGAGGAGGGTTGCATCACAGTTCTCGGCTAATGTTCCTTTGTTCCACCGAATTTAGTTGTCGAACGTTTTGGGCTGACCTCAGTTGGGTTGAGAGGGTCTCCGGCAAAGCACACCCCTTCTCTAGCTGAAGTAAAGCGTGTTCGGCCCCAGACTGGCCCACATTCAGCTTTTTTGGAGTCTGCAGGAGAAAATGTAGCTCGCAAGTATCTAATCTTGCTTCATTGTTGCTATGGAGTTGAGATAATTATGGAGTTTTAAAATTATGCAATCAAGGACAAGATCCCTCTCTCCCCCGTCTGGGAAAATGAGTAATTAATTCTCCTTCTTTCTCAGTTAATATGCGGGCGACTGGGAACGCAGGATCCCAGTCATTATCTGGTCTGGTCTGCTGAAACACGCCTGCCAAGTTTGGCTAATTAAAACGAGAGCTTGTTCCCTTCGATCCCACCCTGGTCATATCTGTCAAAGGTGGCACTCGATGGCACCGGAACACGATACATGTTTTGAAGTTAACTTTGAGGCTTTTTGGGCCTGGACCATTTTACTCTTAAAGTGAAGTGGTGGGGTTCTATTGGTTTTAAAAGTATAGGAAATAAAAGTGAAGTTATATATTATTTCCATCAAACTTGTTGACTAACAGGATAAACTCAAGACAGAACATTGCATTTCCTATTAACCTAAGCCATTTAAGTCTCTCGGGCAAAAATTTACAATAATGGGAAATAGAATCAGCTCACGTTAATGGCTGAGGTAGTAATTCCATTGACAAGGTAGACTCCTTTAATAAAGATAAGCCCCCAAGAAAATCAATAACCTGAACTAATTTCGAAAGGACTCAGGCTTGTCTAGACAAACACAGCATTCACATCTAACCAAACAAGCCTCACATACCCGTTTTTTAAAGGCATTTTTCATTGATATTGCTCTGAGAACAAACCAAGGCTGTTTTCTCATCTTCTCTACAAGACATAGTAACAAAGCAGGCCACAATAAGCAGTCCTGCAGATGCCCTTTTGGTGAGTCTTTTTATTCCCCCATTAGGCCTCTGATGCTGGGTCCACAAACTTCTCTAATTAAGAATTCGTCTTCAGCAAATTCACCCATAAAATGGCCCTTGCTGCAGAACGTGGGGTGATAAAAGGAGTTATTGGGCCTGCGACCTCCTTTGCCTCTTATCTCCCATAAACACTTCAGTTGGTTTTACAGGGCCACGGAGGCGGCAGAACGAGCAATAAGCCAAAGGGGAATAGTGGGGGACTGATGACTTATTCATGAAGAGCGGCGCAACAAGACGGCTCAGATGAAATTGACAGTGAGAGGTCCTCATACTATAAGTTGTTATGTAGTTCTGATAAGACTTGTCTTGGACTTGAAGTTGATTAATCTTTGGTCCGGGCTTCATTTCCATGCGCGCCACAGTGATATTTTTAAGGGTGAAATACAGAGCGCGTGTGCTCCTCTTTTTTTGGGGGGAATATGAATTAATACTGCGTACTCATTAGCTTTGCAGGGGCTCTAACATTAGCTTGTGGGTTTACCATCACGCCAGCAGAGACAAAGCTGTGCTCTGCAACGAAAGTCACCCTGCTGAAATGACATGATGTTTTATTCCCTCTATCTTCTTAACCTGATTCTGTCACAAACCCCAGAACTGCACATGCACGGATATTGTCATTAAGTCCCAGACAGGCCTTTTCAGCTATTTAAACGAGCCCCAATTCTTCACATGCAGCTCACCTAACAACTCTGTTTTCCTTTTCATGTGCATTAAATTCAGTTAAAGCCAGGAGTGTTTTTGTTTTTTTTTACCCACACCTCATCTCAGTTTGTGCATGCTCCAGTGATTCAAACTGATGGCAAATCCCACCTCGCTATGCAGACTGAACACGAGGAGTGTACGGTAGGATTGCATTCAAACCGCTGCTAGTGTTATGTTCGCCAGAAAGAACAAGGGGAGAAAGTATAAAGTAACAGAGTGCCAATACTTGTGGTTAGCCTTCCTTGAAAATGTCTGTAAACAGAGCCTTGCCAGGAGTGGAAACTCGGCTTAGAAGCAGATGTAAAGCCCAGCTGGCACAAGACTTTTCACTTCCTCTCTGGCACGGTGTAATTTCTGCACTGAGGTTAGGCCGACCAGCTTCCCTGGCGCAACATAGGCAATGGTGTGGAGCGGTGGAAAGGCAAATGCCGTAAACAATGTAATGATAGGGCATACGACAGCTGTGTGGAACTATGATGGTTTACATCCTCCCCCATCTCTGCCCAGTCAGTCAGACCTCTGAGGCACTCCCTACCAGAGAGGCAGAGACTAGGCACGAGGAAATGGAGCTGGAGATTGTTATTATAGATAAACACTTCCCCTACGATCTAGGTTGCCCTGCAAGTAGGAAATTACAAGGATGTTGCTCAAAGTTGAGCATGGAGGCAACTGCTTTTATTTGCCTCCAAGGTGCCTCCAATGTGCACAGTCCCAAACTGTGCTCAGCATCCGAGCAAATGATGCTCAGCACAGTTTACGTTCAGTCGTCATTTTGAGAACACATTTACCTATTATTAGTGCTAAAACCCTGAGTCGCTTTGTTTGTTAGTCAGTGAACAGAAAATGATTCAGGAAAGATTTTGATGATAAATTAATCATTTTTATTTTTTAATTAAGCAAAAAAAAAATCAAATGTGAAGATCAGCTGTTGTTTGTTGTTTTATATTCTTATATAACAAATTGACCTGTGGTGTGAATGTGAGTGGTGGTCTCTCCTTCAATGTCAACCCTGCGACTGACTAGCGTCCAGTCAGTGTGATAGCTGGGATAGACAGCCTACTCTGAGACCCTGTGTGCTCAGGATAAGCAGGTATAGAAGATTAATTAATTAATGTATATTATCTTCCGACTCTCAGACAATACAAGACATTCGGCTATGTCACCTTGTAATTTTTATATGAATATTTGACATGAATAATTGACAGATTAATTTACAAAAAAAAGTAATTGTTGTTTTGAGCCATAATTATGTGTTCTAGTTGTATACCAGAAGGTTAGAATATGTGTCAAACAAAGTTTGTCTGAATAATTAACTGTTTCTAACTGCACTATAATTAATTACATGCTGTATTTAAAATGATACATTTGCAATAGTCTGTCAAAAAATATGAACTGATATGACTCTTGAAACAGGTCTTGTTTGCTCTAATCATTGGATACCTTCCTAATGTGCTTCCAGTGTAAGTGGAGAACAAACTCCACGGTGTAAAATGTCCTCTTTGTGTTTCCCTGGACAGCTTTTGCGAAAAAAAAATACACACAAAACGAGGGCTGTGGATTTTATCCAACATTACTTACACTAAAAGCATATAAGGAGGGAATCTCATAATAGTCAGTATGCTATATAACTACAGATAAACCTGTTTCAGCTTTCATATGGATTCATGTTATTTTTAGACAGACTTTTGATTGTGAACCTATTCTCAGTTAAATGTTGTGGATATGTCTGATGCAAACATGATTCATTAAAAGAATGACTTTGCAAGTTTCAAACTTCTGCATTGCTAAATGAATGAGCCACCCCGACCCACGCAGTCCGATCCGTCCGGTCATGTTACAATCAATGGCCAGCATGCGACAACTTGAATTACTTATGCAGATGAGGTAGCTCGATACTGTGAAAGTTCCAGTTCAAGGTCGTTTGCTGTGGCTGAATGTCACCGCAGCAACGTGTGGCCGTCGGTGTCAGTTTGATACCCTGTCCACTTCTGATCTGTGTCTCTCACTGTTACGCCCGGCTGATTTGTCATTCACACATAGTGCACAAACAAATGAGCTAATCCTCCCTGCGAGTACGGACGGGGTCAATCGGCAGCTGCTCCGCGACTTTCTCCAACAAGATTCCACTTTTCTGATTGTGCAAGACGCCACAGATACACTGCTTTGTTCAGCTTCTTGTCACAGATTCTGTCCCCTGCTTACTTCGTATCTGGCTGCATACTGTGCCCTCTCTAGTTTGTTTACTGTGAGGCAATGATATCCCGCTGCTGCAGCAGGGAGCAGCATAACCAGTACTGACACATCTAACTGTATAATGCTTCGACCTGTGATGCGAGCAAACACAGGACACCCCCGTGGGAAGCGGCTTTAAGTTGAATACATTATTATCAGCTCACTAACTGAGGCCCGGCCTTGAATCACTTCAGCGCTTGGCAGCCAACAGCACATCACAGAAGGTCCAAATACTAAACCTCAGCAGTGCTGAATACATATTTGTGATAGAGGGAAAACACTGGCAGATCTGTGGCGCGCGCCTACCAGTGGGATGTTGTGCCAGAGCGAGAAAGGTTTTCCAAGTTGTGTAGAACTGCACACACCAGCTGTAGTTTGGGGAAATAAACATGAGATATCTGAGTTGACCTCGTTGATGAAAATACCAAGCCCCCAGTGTACATACACCTTAGTTAATATGTATTACATGCTTTGCCCCGGAGTACTGCTCGCACAGTGCATAACTCCGAGACTTGGCTGAGGTGGGATTACACTTGATTTATTACTTAATGCTGTTTATGAGCTCTAAGATTGATGCCGTTTAATAAACAACACTACAAGATCGTAAAATTCACTAAACATTGTGCATTTTTCTGCACTTTACTCATCAGAGACATCTTTGTCAGCACCCAGCAGGCCTTCCCATAGTTTTTCTCATTAAACTATTCATCAGATAGGCCTCATCAAAGATTAAGAGTATCCTCACAGTTCATTACAAGATGCCCTGCTTTTTATTTGATGAAGTAATTCATCCATAATGTATGTGTATATTGCAGTTTGCAGGATGCCTGCGAGACTGGAGAACAGCATCGGCTTTCCAAAGGCTCTCAAGAAGAGAGAATAAAGTTGGTGCATTTGTTTTGATTAAGTCGGCATTTCAGAGTGTTCCCTCTGCGATGAACTGGAGAGCAATTACTTTACACGGAGAAGATCAGACTCATTGTGAGAACTGTGGAGGGCTTGATGGGAAAAGCATGATAAGAATTACAGTAGCATTAAATTGGCGGAGCAGAATTAGCTTTATCTTTGTGTCTGCGATGAGGAGGCTACTGCGGCGGGGAGATCTCGGTGCTGTGGGAAGCATAGGTGCTTTATCAGAGGTGGCAGACTGAATGAGGATCATCAGGCCACTCTCTGATTGAATTCCTTCACATAGTCTGTTGTTGTTTCTGAACGACCACGGAACACTTCCCCGAGTGAGTCAGCGTCCCTGGGATTGGTTGCCTCCACTCATCCAAGGGTGATGAGCAAGTCAGCCTATTTTATCTGCGAAAATGCCTCCTGGGAATCCAGACAATGTCAGTTGATGCTTGAAATAAATCTCCAAGCATTGACAAATGTCAAAGCTCAACTGGAGGAAGCCTGGGCCAGGCCGTGCAGCTGGGTAACAGAGATTGCTGAAGCGATCCTGTGTCAGCTGAACAATGGTGCGTTTAGTCGGGATAACTGGGGGGGGAGGTAATTCCATGGGGACATTTTGCGGTTTGATGCAGTATTATTTGACCTTTGCCAAAAATCAGGATCTTCAATATAAGATATAACGTGAAATGGTGTGAGGTGTTGTTTGTTGACAGAGATCTTCATTTTGCCAATGTAGCATAAACATATATTTGTTTATGAGGCGCAGGCCTTCATCAAGTTGGGTGGCTCATGTTCTACTTGTGCACAGATGGCAGTGGGCAGAGGGATTGGTAATTGGAAGAGACTGCGTTGCACACTGAGCCACGCTGCAGAAAAATAAAGCGCTGAAAGGACCACTATACTGTGAAGGTTTAACACAATGTATAAAAGATCACAGTTAAAACACTGTAATTAGTGCCTGGGGCCACGTGTTTTCTGGGTGTACTAGCAAATGATAGATTACTCCCTCTTGAAGTCTGTAATGAATGCCTCTGCTGACATGTGGGTGTGGATTAGGTCATTGTCTCACTCATGCGCTCCTGAAATAGCCGAATATTGCTTACCATTTGAGCCGCGGTGCAATTTCCTCTCAAAACAAAGAAAAGTTTGTCTCTCCCTCTGCGGTGTTGCTGATGTGAGAGGCTGCTGAGGTGTCAGATAGAACTGTTTATGTCAATATTAGATGGCACACGTCTAATTATGGCATCTTTTCTCAGACCTCTCAGACTCAAGGTTGAAAGTCGGCTCCGGGTTTCCATCATTCATCCAATTTATGACAAATCCTGTCACGCCGATCGGACAATGAAGAGTTCAATTGCTGCAATTGATTTAGCCAAAAACAAAGCAATATGACTTCATACAATACCTTTCACTTCTGAGGGGAAGGCCGTTTATGTGGAAGGGTGGGATGAAATGTGGGGATTCCAGGATGACGGGGTGAGCAGAGGGTCAACTGGGGATCGATGCTGGACCAGGACGTGTGACAGGGAGGAGTCACACTTTCTGTACGGTGGGCTTTCCTGTAATTTCTGTGATGAGCGATCGAGATGGGAGGAGGAAAAAATGAGTTGTGAGAAGTGAGATATATGTGGGAGGGGAAAGGGTTAAACACAACTAAAAGGTAAGGACAGGAAACTGAATTAGAACCCAACGCGGTCTTTGTTCCTGAATCTGAGGAAGACTGAAGAGAAATATGCACAGCTTTGCTTTCATCATCATGGTAGAATATAACATAATGATAATATATATTCATCCGAAGCCCATCGGACACACACACACACAAAAAAACAACAACTTGGAAATGCTAAATGATGTGAAAATTAGTTTGAGATATTTATCCACCAGGTGACATAGGTTTTGGTGGCATTATAGTGACTTTAACAGTCCTGCAATAAATCACACTTTCATGAAGGTTTATTCATTCAACTACACGCTCATTTTGAAGGATATAGTTTGCGGTGCTGTTGAACTGTATTGCATCATACTGTGTATCTATCATTTTGTCCACCCCACTTAGATCAATCAGGGAGGGCTGAAAACCTGCAGTGTATTTCTGTAATGTGTCACTTCTTAGATCTCACCAATATATGTCAACATTGATACTACATCCCTACTTGGAGTCAGTTCTATTAATTGTCAATCTGACAAGGATGGATTCTATTCAAGGAGCTGGCTTGATTATGTTGATTACTGCAGTAGCAATAGATCTCTGACATTTTATCCACTTTTATCCAAGTTGTCACTGGTCTTGAGAACTTACACTCATTTACAGGGGGGCACTGAACGGCTCCACGGGGCAGTAGACGTCTTGCTAATTGGCAACTAAGTCAAGAGATGACTTGTTGTCATTTCCTAGTGAGGCAAGAACGTTACTCATTTCCGAAAATGCATTTCCCTCACCAGCGCTGAGTTTGAAAGTGACAGCGATCTGTTCTCATTCTGCCACAGCCTGCAATCTACTCACCTGTAAGAGGGTGTAATACACCAGTAGTGGAAATAGATGGGCAAACCATGGTCAAGCTGGCTTTGTGGGAGGATGGAATTGATCAAGGCGTCGCTTTAAAATCCCTCGCGTGCTGATGCAGAAGCGTTTTGTCGACGTTTTGGATGCTTGACGCACGGGTGTACTGAACGTGCCCCAGAAACGAACACGTGATTTCTGGCTTTCCGGCTAAGCAGAAATGTGAGGAGGTTAAGAATAGAAGAAGAAAAGATCATCTCTGTCCTCTGTGAGCAGCTCCATCCCTGCGTTGTTGTAACAGAAATTAATAAATTGAGCCAGGATTCCCGCTGTGAGCCAAAACGCATCCATAATTTAAAACCCATCCTGTATGTGGGAGTACAGTCTCAGAGTTACAGTTGGATGTGTGTGGGCGGGAAATATATTGTACTGCTTTCTGAGGGCCTGCTGGAGAGAATGGTTAAGAAACGGGGAGAGTGCAGAAGAAAATAGAATGAAGGTGAGTACGTCTCTGTGTCCCAGGTGATAGGTTTTCTTGGGGGGGGTCACTGCATCTTACAAGAAATAGTCTAACAGCGCTGTGAGCCATTGAAAGAGATACAAGAGACCGAGATGGAAAAAAAGCAAAACAGGAGATAAGGAGGGTTGTCTCTGCGCTCAGTCGTACTTCAGATTACATTTTTTGTCTTCAGCCATGTTGAAAGCGAAAGCATCGCCACCTCCTATCACAGCTGCATGTGTGTGTTTACGGTGCAAATTCTTTAAAAAATGTGTGACCACAACAAAAAATATGAGCGGCAACGATGATTAATGCTTTCAATGTCCTCACTTGAAATCAATCAATTTAATAGCGCGAAAGCCACCCTTTGTAATTAGGCTTTATTGCAGTAATAATTATTTTGTACTAATGTCTCTAATGAGCGGCCATTAAAAAAACAAAGCTGCCCTGTGCAATACCTGCTGCCCGCCACTGCTAATGGCAGGGGGCCCTGCTGAATATGAATGAGGATTTGTTCTATAGATGTATAGAGATGGCTGTTTGGGTTAATTAGTGGGAACCTGGCTTCCTGTGGCACTGAGAACCTGTGGAGCCCTCCTCTTAGCCTGGTGGGATATAATGAATAGCACAGATCAGTTGGCTGTACTGTCTGCTCAGGCGGTAGGCAGCACTTTTGCTCTGGTGCCAGACAAGTTTTAAAGCCGAGATAATGGCGGGCAAGTGCAGCACTCGTGTGCGTGAAGGCTGCGTATCATGGGTTCAAGTGGGAATGCTGTAAAGGTTTGATTTTGTTATATCAGCGGCCATGCCTTTGTCTGTGTGTGTGTTCATTCGCATTATTCATAACCAGGGTCAAAGAGGGACTGGGAGGCTTTAAACAAATCACTGTACAGAGCTAATATCTATCTATCTGTGTATCTATCTATCTGTCTGTCTGTCTGTCTGTCTTCATTACATATTAATTTAATTGAGGTGGGGGAGGGGTCAGGGGCCCTTCACCTCTAGCCTAAAATTGACTCCCCCAATTCATAAATTAATTAAATTTGAACTGCAGAGCACTAAAACTTACCAATGCCTTATAAAGCCAAATAGAGACACAATCACAAATAGCAAAATTGCAGGTTATGCAACCTTTTTATTTAGGCTAACACTAAAACCTGAGTTTGCACCCTGTTGTGACTGAAAGAATACAAATAATGCAAAAATGTTTTTATTACACTGACTGTATCTGATACCTGGTCAATATCTGCACCAACTGATCCAGCATATCTGATCTGTGCATGCCAAGTTTATATTCCACTTTATATCACTGATTGGTGTAATCTAATGAGATACATGGTGAATGGAGCGACTTCAGTGCTGGATGGAAACCAACTTGCTCACCTCCCTGTCCAGAGTATTTTCAGCTCCACCTGCATTTGACAGCTAAATTTCACCTTGCATTGTCATGCTCACACCTGTAAGGGATTAAGATGATGCACTTCCGCAGTCCCTGAAGGAAATGCACGGAGGCAAAACATGCAAACTCCATAGGCAAAAAAGTGACCAGAGCCAAGATTTAAATCTAGACAGCCTTGTTGTGAGGCGGCAGCGCTCACACTGAGCCACCGCAAAACAGATGCCGTTTCGTGCTCCCAGGTCTCAGTGAGGCCATTGTTGTGCCCTGCCTACCTGTGTTGTGTAACCTTCCACCGGCACCACAGTGTTCAGTGGAAATAGTCTCGGTTAAGGGGGTGTACTCGATAGCATGGCTGCCATGTGGCGAATGAAAAGCGGCAAAGATATGCATCAAGTGCTGAATAAAGCAATAAGGCCCAGTGGAATGTGAAACAATGGCTCCTTCCAGGTGGTGGTGTGCTGTGAGAGGAGTGGGGGGAATTGGATGAGACAGAAAGCTCGTCTGGCTGCCTGGCTGTTAGCATTGGACTTGGCAGCTCTCTGCCAGGGAAACGCTGACAGGCAGGCGCGCCTGTCACAGCACATAAGTGCCTCCTTGCACAACCCCGGGCCCTGTGGGGCAGGTCGGCTCTCCTGCGTTCAGCTCGCACGCCCAGTTCCACACTCAAGCCACGGATCGGAGTGCGAAGCGGGGGCATGTGTCACAGCCTTTATATGGTTGAAAGACTCTGTAAGGTGAGAGAAAGGCCACCGGTGACATCGCAGAAATGTGCTGTGTGTACTGGTAGTTCTGCTTCTCGTGCGCTTGGCGTAATTAGAGGCGCTGGGATTAAGTCGTACTCGAGGTGGAGCCTTTCGTCAAGCAGGGACATAATTAATAATAACAGCTGGTCACCAAAAACAACTCACAATTATTTGAGTTATTTTTATGCATGCCTTGCAAATCGATTATCCTCGATGACAATTTCTAAACAAAGATGTTTAAACAACTCACTTTCATATCAGTTCCTAATGAGTATGCCTGGCTTTTATTGTCTTAAAATGATCTTTGTTACAATGGTGGATCAGTTTTGGAATTAAGCTAGTATTTTTCACACTGTTATCGCACTGTTATATTTTACTGTACAAATTCACTGAGGATTAGGTAAGATGAAAATGCCTCAGGAAGATATTTCATCAGCTCTTTTATACATGGTGTGTAGGGAACAGAAGAGACTTTCTTTATTTTTTTTCAGATAGTTATTGTGAAAATTAGACACAAAACCCTGCTAAGAAAGAAAACTTTGGAAAAGTGCCGCCTCCTGCTGCCATAAGAGCCGAAGAATATGACATTTATTGCACAATTCACTCTTTTCCCCTTTAAGGTGTAATTACAGTAAATGCCGTCTACAGAAACTGATGCAGGGATTTGGCATGTTACTGGGAAGAGAGATTAGCCCTTATATTTTAAAAATCCTGTGGAAGTCACTTTAGCACATTTTTATGGGTTGATTTCCATAGAAACAGTGCAGCAGATGATCTCTTATCCACTCTACGGCTAACCTACAATGCAAGCGATGAGTAATATGTGCTGAACACTAAATCTGTCTACTGTATGTATCTAGAATAGTACTCTTTCCTGGCGCGTGTGTGTGTGTGTGTGTGTTCCTGGCAGTGCATTCACAGGCAGGGAATATCTTCGTTTGTTTAGATTACCTTACCGTGACCTTTGCTGTTGAAGCCGGGTGTTTGCATAGCCCGGCCTTGTTGTTTTGACTATCACAGTGTAAGCAACAGCTCTCTCAGCTTGTTTTCCTCGCGAAGGTATCTGAAGACTTTCGTTTTTTTTAAATGAATTCCGTGACATTTGAAAAATGCGCTCTGCAGTTTCAGCCCTTGGCTTCTCGCTACAGAGCGCAGGGGACATTTTTTAACATAAGTTACTGGTTAAGTGAAAGGCAAAGCAGTTGACATGTGCCCATTGAAGGCAGGGAAACAAGACACCTTGTCAAATATTTAACAGCCTCTGGAATAAAGGGGGAAAGAATTAAAAGGATGAGAGAGCAAATTTTAATTTTCCCATGCTTTTGAAGGGCTCTCCAGCAATATTATAAGTCTACTTTAATGCCCTAAATCCTTCTCCTTGTGTTTGCTGAATTCCATTGCCCCGATATTGATCTTTCTCAGCACGTATAGGAAATCAAAGTCACCTAGAAGTGGGAACTCATCTGATTTCCTGCAATAAATTTGTCTTTATAAGTCTCCAAATGCCTTGATTTCAATGCTCTGGGGGAAGATGTTAAGTGTATTGATTTTACTGTGGATTTGACCCGGTAAAGGAAGACAAAGCGCTCTGGCCTCGTCTTCTGGCCTTCAGCCACAGTTGCATATCTCAGACACATTTTCTAACGAGCTGTCTGGCTAAATGTTTTTCAGCCGGAGAAATTACAGCATGAATTGAAAGTGACTTTATAGAGTTGGAAGAGAAAGCAGATGGGAGACGGTAAGATGAAGAGAGACTCAGAAAAAGATGAATTGAGATTATTCTTTTGAGATGATACACTTATAACAGACATGGATTGTATTTATGACTGGATTGCTTTTTCAGGAGAATGAGGAAAGTGCTATTACAGTATAATACAGCCATTCATTCTACTCTATATGCCTGAAATCTGAAAGCCTTTTCTTCTTTTTTTGTCTTTGTCCTCTCCTACAGATGTGCTGCGGACTGCCGATGATTTCTCCTCCTCCTCCAGGTCAAATTCAATGGCAGACAAAGACTGCCCTTCCCACTGCTCTTGTCACTACTGAGCTCAGAAAGACAGATCTTGTCCACAGCTAAACCACTGTCTCCCTTTCTCGCCCCTGTCCCTCGGCCCGTCTCTGCTCTTCAGTCCAACACCATGGCTTGTTTCCTGGCATCTGCCTTTCTCCTGGTTCTCCAGACATATGCTGCCCCACCTGAGCTTATCCAAGCAGGATTTGGCGTAACGCTGGACACCTTGGACCTTGATCCTGGACTAACTGCCAATGTGTCTGGAGATGTGCCCTCATCTCCACCCCCAGGGACTAGTAAAAGAGCACCACACAGCATCATAATTGGGGTACGCAAAGGGGGCACAAGAGCACTGTTGGAGATGCTAGACATACACCCTGAGGTTGCTGCCGCCGCCACCGAGGTGCACTTCTTTGACTGGGATGAGAACTATGCCAAGGGCTTTGAGTGGTACCGCGAGTTGATGCCATACTCTTACCCACACCAGATCACAGTGGAGAAAACTCCAGGTTACTTCACGTCAGCCCTCGCACCAGAACGCATCTGTGCCATGAACTCTTCCATAAAGCTGCTGCTTATTTTGCGAGACCCTTCTGAGCGAGTCATTTCTGACTACACCCAGGTGTACTTCAACCGGCTGGAGAACCACAAGCCGGTGCAAGCCATTGAGAACCTGCTCGTGCGCAATGGGGCCCTGAATATCCGGTACAAGGCCATTCAGAGGAGTCTGTACGACATACACATGCGTAACTGGCTGCGCTACTTCCCCCTGGAACAGATCCACATCGTCGATGGGGATGCTCTCATCCACGACCCCTTGCCAGAGCTTCAGAAGGTGGAGCGCTTCCTCAACTTGCCACCAAGGATAGTATCCTCCAACTTCTACTTCAACCAGACCAAGGGGTTTTATTGTATCCGAAGCGATGGTCGAGAGCGCTGTCTGCATGAGTCTAAGGGACGTCCTCACCCGGCCGTCAACAGCACCGTCCTCCAGCAGCTCCGCTCCTACCTTCAGGAGCACAACCGAACCTTCTTCAGGCTGGTGAAGCGCACCTTCGACTGGCAATAAGGAACCCGGATCACAAATCAGACTGAAAGGAGCCACTTCCTTGTCTGTGATGAGGACAAAAAGGGGGCATAAAGCACTTTACAGAACTGACATTTAAAAATCCCCCTTTGAACAGCCTCATAATAACTACTGTTGTGATCTCTGGTTTCAGCAGAGCAGTTCTATATTTACACGATAAGGCAAAAAAAAAGAGAAAAACTGTAACTAGAGGCGTAAGATTAAATGGAAGAATCTCCAAGCTTAATAAGTCATTCTGTCTGTGCTGGAAGCGTTTAAGTGATCAAATTGCAGCGAAAACAAGTTTGTGAAACTGATGAACTTTTTTTCCTCTCTCTTGTTTGATATTCTTGTTCTTGATAATAAATTGTTCTGCTTTCAAATGTACTAGAAAAGTGGCATGTTTCTGTCTCTCTCCATTTCATTCTGCCCATCAAAAGCCCCCGAGTCCTCTAACCTGTGTTATTTAGGGAGTATACTGAGGTAGGCAGACGCATTAGAATAAGCCTTTGATTTGCTGTGGTGGAAGGTAGACATTAATGCAAGGAAATGGGTACCCTGCAGCAGCGCTTTAGTAGTACAGGAATCAGTAATGGCTTTGGACATTGAAGGTAGCCTGTGCCTGCAGCTAAATCAGTCAGATCTCCATAGTCAGCAAGCTGAAATCCAGAGAGTTGCTGTTGTATTTTGCTGCTCTTCTGTTGAACAATTTGCTCAGGTGTTAACTGTGGCCATTAAATCATATGCCTAACAGCGCTGTAAAACATTCACAAATGATACTGTATCTGTGCAAATGTTTTTCTACATATTACCTCTTTCCTGAATCAGACTTGGCATGCAGTTTTCCCAGAAACATCCAATACACAGCAGATAGACATGGGTCATGTTTCTTTCATTGATTAGGCTTTAAACAGCAGCCAAAGCTACAGCTCCACTGGGATCTGATATTCATGTGATCTCCCTGCTCTGTCTGCTGGAATACGCACTATAACTCTCCCGAGGCAAGTAGTCATTGATGCTACATTGGGTCTATATCCAGTACAGAACAAGGGAGGGGGGCATATAGCTGCGGGCTCTACAGAAATATTCTGAATATTTATATGGATAGTGTAGTTTGCGGCTGATCTGGGGATCTAAAGTATAATTAGAGTGGAAAATTGTATGATTTTCATGTGTGGACGCAAATTCTGTTTGATGACAAAGGCAGTGCTGAATCCCGCATAACTCATCTTGCTCAGGGACTTTTCTTCCTTCTGCACACCAGGGGGCACTTGGACTCCAGAGTAATTCTTGAGGGAACGGCGTGAGATAATGTGTCTAGACGTGTTCTTTCTAGGATCCCCTCTGTGGGTGCACACACAGGTGAAGGGCCCTCTTGACCCCGGCCGACGCCTGTCTGCTCCGGTACGTATCACCTGGCCGCTCATCAGGAAGGGAACGATTTGTCGAACGGCACAAGTGGCCTCGCTCTCCTGCCACAACGTACACACACATTACCAATCATTCCTGCGGTGTTACATTGGTGCAGCAATGAAGAATGCGGGCAGGAAGGACAAAGGGGCATGCTTTGCTTACAATATGACAGCACACACTCAACAAATTCCAATTTAAAGGCTTTATTTATTTGAGGTAAAGTTGAGAGCACGCTCTGTGTTTTGCACGAACAGAGGGAGCTGCACAGTGCATCTGCAGCCGTCTAATGTTGAACTGCAGTCAGCGATGGGTTGTTTAAGGCGAAGGATATTTTTATCTGCTAAGGCCCTGAAGTTCAAATCACTGCAATTGTATTCTTTTATGGAGTTCTGTAGAGTGTAATGTGCTTTTATACAGCCATGACTGTTTCAGCTTTGTACAATATTCCACTGCTGGCTTTGGTTCGTTCATAAGACGTGATAAATAATACTGACATAAAAATTTATCCACACTATTCGCACTGTATTAGCACCAACTACACTACATTTTAAGCTGATGGATTATTAGTTTTGCAGCTATCACATGAGCCAATGTAATTTTGAAAATGCAAAAAAAAAAAAGTTGAAAGAAATGTGTTATAATTCAGTTTAACAAAGTAGTTGACCCAGACACTGCCACTGCCCCTTAAGGCATCATTCCAAGTGGGCTAAAAACAGACTCAGATGTATAAATCCAGCCTTTTATTGTCAACTAAACTAAACTGAAGCCAGCATCGTCTTCATCGTCTTTTTTGCATAACTTGCTTAAAAGCATGTTGACAGTGGATTCAATCCAGCAACCATCTGTTTGTTAAGTCTGCCACTTAGGTCTAAAGCCAAAAACAGCTGAACAGATCTCTGTTATTAAAAACTGCAATGTAGTGTAGCGTGCTATTTGAGTACAACTTTTTATCTGCCCTTCCAGAAAAAGCACACTCGTGCCTCCAGTCTGACGCGCTATAATGCAAGGTACGTTATGTAAAACCCTCGACACTAACAAGTTGCTTTAACTAATGGCTACTATCGAGTGAGTCACTTATCACTGCACGTCTTTGATAACTGCCAACCTCTGGCGTAATTAAAGGTTTGAGGGGTGGTCTGGAGCAATCTGCTGTAGATGTTTTGGCTGGCCCTGTCATCCTAGAAGCCTCTAATGATCTGTCTGGGATTGTGATTGATGAAGCACTTAGCATCGAATCAAAGCACAAGGAACGCTGGCTGCTTGCTAAGCTGTTTGCAAACTAACAGCCACTGTATTTGCGTGATACAAGTCTATTAGAGAGGTGTCCTTGACGTGAATTAATGACCTATGTGTCAACATTGGAATCAGGATGTAATGCACATTAAGAGTCGACTGACATGGCTCAGCAGGTATACATAAGCCATAAACAGCATGGGTCAGTGAATCGGGTTACAGCTCAATAAGATGCAGGAGTTGGGTTCTTTCAGTTTGTGAAGGCTCTCTATAAGCAATTAATTACACACTGAATGGTTTGCTGTTTTAATGATGATACAGTCATTTTATAGGCTTTCATAGATAACCTCATTGCAGATTGAATGAGTGTCTTTGCGTTTATTTCTCTATTAAACACACGGTCATTCTACACAGCTGTGCGCACTGGTGTGACCATCTGGAAGATGCTCTCAACGCCGTGAAGCTATTTCTAAAACATCAAGGTGGCACCTAAAAAAGAAAAAAAAACACACTTTCATACAATTCTTGCAGCCAAGACATTTCCCAACAGCAGCGGCTGGGTGTTTTTAGGTCTATACTGCTGGCTCTAATGCGAGAAGCCTGGGGGGAGTGATGCATGCTGTATAGCCAACAATGCTGTGCACAAAACCAAACTACTGAATCCTTTTTACATCTTCCATGATCAGAAAAAGAACAATGAACATAAATCTAATGAGATCAGGGACCCGGGAATCCGACATGTTTCCCAAAATACACGGATTATCACACACACAAAAGGCTCAGAGAACATAAGAAGTGTTCAGATAAACCTGCTTTTTCGCACATAATTTAAAGGCTCCTTGGTCCCCCCCCCACCCCCCCACCCTTTGTGATTACTTATTCATTTGTTTGTTGATTTATTTTTCATTGCCTCAGGTGCAGAGGGCATGTGTTTGATGCGCTCTCACGGCAGTCTTTACTAAAGCGGAAGGGAGGCTGCTGCTGCATTCAGGTCAAAGGGAGGAGAAAGAGACATGTCTGCTTATTTGCGGCTGCATTATAAAAGCCTCTGATTAATCCTTTGAGGCCGTGAAAAGAAATGATGCAAAAAAAAAAAAAAAAAAGGAAAAAGGGAAGCAAGGGTGAGATCGGGGCTACGGCGCAGAGCTCATTGTAAAAACTGTCTGTGTAGGCATGCGTGACGGCTGGTGGCAAAATGAAGCACGACTTCCACATGCTAGTTCACCTCTTGCGCCTCTGCAGCGGACAGAATATCAATAGATCCACTGGAGCAGCGTTTCACGTCTCCTCTTAACAAACCCCTTTCGCCGATTCAAGCGGAAGCGTTTCAGACGTGAGCTTGAAAAAAAATCTAATCAAACTCTCCAATTCACCTCCTGCTTTGTAACTCTGATAATGATCACACACCAGAAAGGTCGGCGAGCCACTGTGCTACTACCAGACACATAAAGCCAAAAACAAACATGGTATCTGTGGCGCTCTCTGGCTAAGACCAAAACAAGACGTGCGTCCCCTTTTTCTCGTGCCACTTCGCACCCAGCACTTCGTTTCTCCATATGTCTGAGTGCTGATGCAGCATATAGACATCGCCTCTGTTCTTCAGGCTCCAGTCACTTCTCTCCCTCAGCCTCTTTTATCCCTCAATCCTCCCCAGAAGCTCTTGTCTATTCAAATCAAGGGCTGGTGGTAGAGTGCCAGAAGGCATTTCACTCTGGAATATGAAATCCACCCTCCTCTGGGTGTACAGTAGAGCCCCGAGTCCCCGCTCTGATTCCTCCACAGCCAAACAACAACAATAGTCGGAGTACACAGCCATGGCAGACAGCATCGCATTTCACTGCTGGCTTATAGCAGCTCGGGCCCACAGGAGCCAAGTGTCACACAATTGCTATTTCCAGCCATCGCAGAAAAGGGGCGAGAGGGACCAGACAAAAACAAGAAGGTCTCTCTGAGCTCCCTTGAAGTCTGTCAGTCTTTTTGCCTTGCTCTCTCTCAGCTGGGATCCCAGCTAGAATTGGATGCTTTTGCGCCTCTTTTTGTTCATTCATCTTCTTTTTCTGTACTCTTTTTCTTTTTTTTTTATGGCTGCTCAGCTGAGGCACTTCAGGGGGGAAGGTGACATTTTGACTCCGCTAATTTTTCAGTGTCGTCCCTCATCACTGTCTGGATTTCATTGTTTCAAGCTCTCCGGCGTGCGCCCACTCAAAAGGGTGGGCGAGGCTCTTATTTTTAGAACATTAATTTATGTTGTACAAATTAAGTATGCTTCACAAGTGACTCGGGCACCTTCCTATTGCTAATTCATTTCAAAGCAGCCCCTGTGTGTTGCTCCATTTGCAGGCGAGTGCAGAGATTTGAAGATAAAGCGTGTTCAAAGAGATAGCACAGACTTCAGAGGAAACGATAACATCAGCTCAGTCCCCCTGAAGTCCTTCGTAAAGTGAACAACCTACCCCTTGGGGTGGTTGCTAATCCACCAGCCTTGTGGCAGCTAAAACAGGTAAATAAGCCAAGCGGAAGGGCAGGAAGGATAGAGAAAAAAGGAAATGAGCAACCTCTCAGCATCACTTCTTGAAAATGATTTCCAACTTTATGTTTTTATTTTGAACACTGGCATCTGTTCCAG
>JAOXYL010000039.1:4481554-4494103 GCA_028564955.1 Terapon puta | reverse complement strand
TGTGTGTCTCACTTCAGCACACCCTGAGAGTCCTTGTCTAGAGACCTTGAGTGCTAAAAAGCATGAGGCCCCTCTTCTGGGAGAGAGAAAGGGAGCTAAAAAAAAAAAAAAAAAAACCCTGAACAGATAAGAAACTTCTCCAGCAGCAGGAACGAGCCGTCCTGAACGTTTCCCCTCTTCCACGCTCTGCCTCTGACGTCTACAACGTGTGCCAGACGGGAGATAATAACTGCAACAAGTTCACAGTTGACTGTAGTCATTTGGGCACAACAGACAATGAACTTTGCATAGGCATCCAATCAGTGTGTATATCACAGTGGTGGAAGTGTTTTGTTTTTCTGCTCCCTCCGGAGGCATCTGCGGCGTCCACAGGTGTGTCGCCATGGCTTGAAACCAAGAAAGGAGTGCTGAGCGAGCACAGACAACAGCTACTTTGTCTTCCTCAAACATCTTCAAGGTCCCCGTGGAGGGATAAATGGCCAAGAGGAGGTGCCTTCTCGGGAGAGTCTCATCTGGATCTTTACAGGGTAAGTCCTCTTTCCACCTCATTTTTAGAAACTGATCTATTTAAATAAAAAAATAATGAAAAAAGAAATATGTCATGCATGTGTCACTGTTCTTTTTAAAGATCGAATATGATTTTTGTTCACATCCAACATCCTGCTTCCACTAGATGTCAACGAATCTCAGTCAGGCAGCGAAAGAATATGTGAGCTATTACCTCTGTCGAACATGCAGTCGTGAAACTGACCAGATTTTTTTCATCCCTGCCCTCCAGGCTCCAGCGTGCAGCGGCCGGGCAGCAGGGCTCTTTGCACTCGCTGTTCCTTTTTCCTATGCATATACCTCTTTCAGATGTAACTTTAAAGAGGCATAGGGCATGGGAAAATGGGGCTGCAGAGGTATTCCACCGGGCAGACAGCCATTTCATCATCCTCTCGGCATGACAGCTGACCTCAAAGCGAACACAAATGCATACACACTCCCGCATAGGTACACACACACACACACACACTCAGGCAACTCGCCGCTTAGAGGAGGACTGGAAAACGATGATTTCTGACACACTGAGCGCAGGTGATTTTTGTGTCGCTGTGATTCATTTTTCTGTAATATCATAACTCAAATTTCATCACATCCATTCATGATGATACTGTGAATGTGGAGTGAGGTGATTCTGCATTTTTGCTACAGTGTTGCTCATCATATCATATATCTGTTTGCCACTGAATATTTTGTTTACTGTTGTTACTGAATAAAGACCTCTTGGCATTTAAAACTGGATTTGACACTTGACTTTTTAGACAGTTTGTAATGGGGTCTCCCAGCAGAGGAGGCCAGATCAGACTATTCTTTAGCTACTATTGCATTCCTCATTTTACCTGCACATGAACGACTTAGGGTAGTGATACACTAGGCAGTTTTTTTGGGCTACTCTGATGGGCAACAGTGCCCAAGAAATTGCCTCAGTATTGCTGCTTTAACCCCATAAAAACCTGTAAGACTTCATTTTCTTCACCTTTTTTGACAGATATAAGTGTAAAAACGTCTGGACCAGTAAACCTTAAATTTGTTCTTAAATGTCTTTTTAAGCTGAATATGTGACCGTTGATATATTATCTATTTCACTCCAAATGAAAAGAAGAAAACAACATGAATATGATTTATTGCAATAACATTTCCTAAAAGTACAAACATATTTGCAGGAAAATGACCCTTGTGACTGATATATGATAATATGTAGCATTATTAGATTTTTCCTGCATTAGTTGAATCTTGATTTTATACCTGTCACACTTTAAGTTTAACTTTATGTTCACTAAGGTAGTTCAGGCAAATGGTTCCCAACACTGTGAGCCCCTCCAAAAGCTCATAAGATAAATCTGAGAATAAGATAAATGATTACTTGAAGAGGAAAGAAGAAGAAAACAGGTTCTGCTGCACACATTTATATTCAGGTTTTAGACTTTGGACTAAATCGTTGTTTAACGCAGGTATTTATATGAAGTTTCAGGGGGAAATGTTTTCTTGGAGAAAAAGTGAACTGCAAAGAAAAAAAAAGAAGCATCTACACACGTAGATAGACTCATGCTTCATTTGGTATCCATCTGTTAAAGAAAGAAAGACCCATAAAGGTCACTGAAATAACTTGAAACTGACTAAAGTAATGATAACTAAAAACTTACTGAAATGAAACTGAAAATCAGGCATTTCTTTTGAATTGTGCAACAAAATCATTTTAACAAACAGACTGGCCAGGACAAAAGTGATGTTTGTGATCTTTCTTCAACGGAGGCATACCAATATTTGTCTATATGTGTAGACACTGGTTTAATCTTTAGCAGAGCACTGAATGATATAAACTCCTTTGTTTTTTAATGTGAAATTTTAATCTGCAAAGTCAACAGTTATCATATGTGGCAGAAAAGTGCAGCTGATTAAAAAGTACAGTATAAAAAAACTTATAAGGGAAATACTCCGTGCAAGTGTCTCAAACTGTTCTTAAACACATCATTATGTGTTATACTGAGCAACTTTCCTCCTCAGACAAAAGGTGACTTAAATAACTAAAGTACCACCTCTGACCTCAGTGAGTTTTGAGGGTAAAAATGTAAAAACACTCTGTTTTTTTACATGTATTCAAAAGATTTTGATCCAAATCCACAGGGCCCTTACTACATGTAGAGCACCTGGAATAATCCTCCTCAGGGCCGTATACAGTGATCTTAATTCCATCACTACAATCGTCAGCTGACGCTTTCGATCTCGTTACCGGCTCGCTCATTGAACTTGTAAACGACCTTTGGCCTCTCCCCATCATCCGGCCCTGGCTCCAGTCTGTCTGCTGCCATCCGCACAGACTGTTAGCGCCTCCTCACCTGGCCACTCACCTGGCTCAAAAGGATCAGCGGAGCGCTCATTGTCATTCAGGCCACCATCCCTTTGCTCTCTCACAATGGATCATTTATTGATGCTCATGTTGCCATTAGTGCCAGGAACAATCCCGGCTAATGCTGCAGACCGGGGCCTCGCACTGTCTGGTGGTTTGTACGGAGGCGCTGCATAAATGGATATATGGTCCAGTAAGCCTTTAAATGAATAATGCTCTTCTCATTACAGTAGTTACCCATGCATGGCATTCTAACCGGCTCCTTTGATAATTGTGCCTCCTGCTGGGAGGTGTCAGTATTTATTCTCTTTTTGAAACGTACTTGTATATGCAGGGTGGAGGCCCTCCTTTGAACCAGGTATGCGGCTGCCAGACATAAAACCTGACTGACAGGGCATATGTCAGTGAATGCATCACTCCGCCGGCGGGGATCTCCCATTCTGAATCCAAATCACTAATCAGAAGTGAACGGGGCCTGTGGCTGCTTTATGACAGGGTGACTCAATCAGCTGCCTATTTAGCTGGAGCCACCTAATGACTTTAACGTGAGGCAATATACACCTCGGGCAGACTCGGGGGCGCCGGCCCTCCGCGTCTCTCGGGTAAGTGCGAATGGTTCAATCGGGAGACAATGGAGCTCAATGGATCTCAATGATCTCGCAGTTCCCTCCTCTTTGATGTCCCTTTGAAGATGCAAATCTACAGGGAGGGCGATCACAGCTCGGAGCCAGGACACCGGACCGTGGAGAGAGAGAGGTCCGACCTGATGGAGCTGATGGAGGGGTGACATGAGGAGGGTCTTCAAAGAAAACGAGAGAGAGGGGGGGCAGCAGACTCCAGCATTTGTTTCATCTTGTTTCAGTGAACATCAGGGCCACAGCTGGAGACGGATCGCATCTCCTGGACCAGACTGTGAAGGTCTTCACCAGCAGACCACTGATATTATATTATTTATTATATTATTTAGTTACTGATGCAGGATTAAACCAAACCTTTCTTTTCAAAATGTGCCTAAACGTGTTGCTCCGTGATGTGTGATTATAAAGAACCATGTACATGCAATGACCCCGGATGTAATTCATTTGTTATCATTATTTATTCATTTGTTATTATAATGATTTAACACGCATGACGCAAAGGATAAAATAGTTCATAGATTTTTTTAATTGTTTTTGTTTCTGACATAAAGCTTAGAACATTTGCAGCAAATACATTTACAATATTTAAAGTTAAATCGACACATACTGTAGTGCTTCAGGAGTATTAAAAGCATCTCTATTCACAAGGTTTTAATCCCTCTGTTAGAGAGAGCAGAGAGAGCATCTAGATTCTAGACAAACATTTTGAGGATGGCGGGGTGGGGGGGTTCAGTAGAAGTGTGGGGGCAGGATGAGGGGCAGGGCCCGGTGCGGGTGCGGAGGAGCCGGCGGCAGCTGCGGGTAGAGGCCCCGGGCCGCGGGGAGCTGTCCGCAGAGGGAGGGGTGCTGAAACAGGAGAGGAGGCAGCAGGGAGGCCGGGACCGACAGGAACTCGGGCCGCACGTCCTGGACCTCCCGTTTCAGCTTCATCCTCCTGTTCTGGAACCACGTTTTCACCTGGGGAGACGCGGGGAAGACGTTCATTACAGCGCTCATGAATGAATGAATTAATTAATCAATTAATGAATGGGTGAGTGTTCCCGTTTCCGCGCGGCCCCAAACGCACCTGAGTCTCGGAGAGCTTCAGCCTCTCCGCGATCTTCCGCCTCTGCACGGCGCCCAGGTACCTGTGCTTGCTGAAGGTCCTCTCCAGCCTGCCGATCTGCTCCGAGCTGAACTTGGTCCTCATCCTCCGGTGCTGGCCGGCCTCCCCCTCGCTCTCGTCCCCCACCTCGCTCTCGGAGCCGGACGTGTATCCGCAGCTGTCTGGAGGAGCAGAGGAGCGTTTTAAAATTCACCTGCCCCCCAAAAATCAACCCTCACTCAGACCCCCCTCTGCCCGGAGAATACAGGTTTATCAGTGGACTTACTGTTCGGGGAGGTCGGGGGGTGCTGGTCTCTGGAGTCCTTCGTTAACTCCTCCATTTCTCTGCGCGCCTCTGACACCTCCTCATAATAACTCTTGGAGAGCCACTCCACGGAGAAGTTTGCCATGTTGCGTGTCTGCATGTGTGTGTGTGTGTATGTGTGTGTTTGGGTGAGCCCTGGCCGCTATATAGGGGACACACACACCTCTTTATTTGCATATGCAAAGGGAGTCTCGACGGAACGATAGAAACTCGATGGTCGCTGTAATTGAGGCTAATAGAGGCCGGGCTGTGGTTTTTCTCACGTCCGCGGCTGTCTGAGCCGCCGTGGCGCCAGTAAGTCTGAGTATCAGATACCTGGCATCTCCGACCTGAGTGATCTCTGCATGAAGCGGCTCAGGGGCCACATCCGCCACTGCATGCAAAACTGAGAAGTCTTCATAGTGAGCTCCCACAGGGCCCAACACGATAAAAAAGTGTCTGTTTCATATAATATATAATATATATGTATAATGTATAATATGTTTAATATTGGTGGATTGTTTTCCAATAAGAAGGAAATATACTTTTTCAATCAAACAGTGTGAGTGTGGCTGTCAGAGCGCACAGCTGTCTGAGGATCCAGAAGCTGCTGAAGACTTTGTGGGGGGGGGGGTGCGCATTTGGAAAGTGAGAAAGTTCCGTTTGATCCTAGTTGACCTGTTTGAATGAGACATTTGCCGAAGGGCCCCGGGGGCCTGCTCCAAACCCCGCACACAGCGGGCCCCGCGCGCTGTTAGATCATAATCCGTCATTTACAGCGAAGCTCCCTCTGAACGGGAGGTGTTAAAACAGCCGAACACAATTAAAGTCAAACCGCCGGAGCTGGCTTTTAAAGATCTTCACGTGTCTGTGAATCTGGTTCGCTATCTCCTCATCTCCTCAGGTAATCAGGTTTTTTAAGCGCAGACTTCAAGCCGAGAGGTGAGACTGTCACAAAAGCCCAGACTCAGCGGAGCCAGGCCGGGGGGGGGGGCTCCTGCAGTAAGTGTAAACCCACCGATGAGCCGCTTAATGAGGACTAATTGTTGCCCATGATCTCCCCGTTAGCTGCGTTTGAAGTGCACAGAGGGAGGGGTGGGGTGGGGTTTGCCTCTGCTGACAGGTAGGGGCTCACATCATGACGTGTTCGAGGCTATCACCAGGAATGCGGCGCTGAAAGCTTTTTTTCGGACAGTGCGCAGTGATCAGTGGTCTCATTCAGCCTGATCTGTTTGGGTGGGTGGATCAGGGGCTCCACATCAGCCTGAGATCCACACAATGAGTCCCGATAAGAGCCTTTCAACCTTAATGGACAACTCCCACCTTTATCACCCCCCCGCCCTCCTCCCGCCACGAGATGAAAGACGGGATGATCTATTCATGTTGAACTAATCCCGCAATAAAGATGATACCATCAGCTGTATCTTTTTAAAATGACTGTTGGCACCAGAGCAGTCAGGCCTGTATCTACCGGTTTAATTATTACTTCAAGAAAAAGAAACAGAAGAGTCCAGTGCTGCAGAATAGAATATAAACTTTATTTGATTATAAATAGACTTCTCTGTAAATTATATACAACTTGTTTAGCAAATATAATAAAAAAAACATCAAATAAAACAACTCTGGATTGCACTCGTTTGGATTTTTAAGTGTTTCGGTCGGAAAAGTCTCTGATGGATCCAGTTGGCTCCTCAGTAGAAATGGTGGTTGTGGATGAGGCGATGGGGGGGCTGCTGGTGGGGGGGCATCTGCTGCTGGAGGAGCAGCTGCGGGACGGGCAGCGGGTAGAAGGCCGGGCCTGAGGCGGAGTAGGGGGGCCGCTGTCCGGCCGCGCCGTGGTACTGGACCGGGGCCAGGTGCGGGAACATGACCGACGGGACTTGGGGGGCGAGGTAGTCCTGCACCTCCCGCTTCAGCTTCATCCTCCTGTTCTGGAACCAGGTCCTCACCTGAGAGAGAAGAAAAGTAAAGTTAAAATCCGGAATAACGCAGAATCAGACCTGGGTCATGATCAAACATTTCGTGGGGGGGTTTGTTGGACTGGATCTCGTCTTACCTGAGTTTCTGACAGGTTCAGCTTGTGGGCCGTCTTCACTCTCTCCCCAGCGTCCAGGTACTTGTGCTTGCTGAAGATCTTCTCCAGCTTGCTGATCTGCTCCGGGGTGAACTTGGTGCGCACTCGGCGCTGCGGCGCGTCTTTCTCCGCCTCGTCCACGGACAGACACTCGGAGGAGGCCGCCTCGCTCTCGTACCCGGATGAATAGCCGCCGATTTCTGAAACTGAGAGAGAAGGAACAGGCTGGTTAAAACCCCTGGTCGTGAATCCGGGCTGAGGGACTGGTTCGGAGTTGGAGAGGCGCGCTGACTTACTTGGAGAGGCGCATGCGGCTGGATGAAGAGGGGAGCCCGGGCTGCTCTCCGCCGGCTCCATGTGGTCCACCGACTTTGGTGTTCTGGGTTTTGGCTGCAGGTAGCTCTTGCCAAAAGGCGGCGGACGGGGCTGCACCATGCAGGGGACGTGAGGCCTGCAGGTCGACGCGGGGTCCGTGCCGGCTCCGGGGCCCTCGGTCGGCGCGCTGTTGTGATGGCTCTGGGCCAGCCAGTCCACGGAAAAGTATTTGACCATGTTCGCAGTGCTGCTCGGTGACCTGTGAATCCACCAAGTGTCAGAGGGAGTGTGCGGTGGCAGCTCCTGGCCAGGGTCAGCTTTTATAGGGCCCCGGCCCTCCCCGCCATTTGCATATGTAGAGGCCCTTGTTAACGCCTGATCGATCCCGATGATTAGGGGTTAATGGCTCGTTATTGAAGTCTTTACATATCCTGTGAGTGTGTGAAGACCTGGCGCCGCCGAGTCTGTGAGAACCCTCCTGAGCTCATACATTTGTCCGCCCCGACTGAAACCGGGGGCCCCGCAGAAACAGCTGTATGTCCTGCAGAGGTGGACACTTTGATGTGGCTGCTGCATACAGAGGTGTCAGAGGGAGACTCAGACGGCAGGTCTTCATGTTGAGACAATAAAATGTATTTAGTGGATGTGATGTCTCTCTTAATCTGACGCGTTTAAGGACTTAAAATCAGTGTCACTGGCAAACGACCTCTCACAGTACGTGTATATATGCGTGTCTATACAGTATATACCACATATTATATATTGATTATTATCAAACGTGATCCATGACTTGTCCATGTTAGTGTGCATTTATAATTTGTATCTGGAGGTGTGTGTATTGGTTACAGTGTTCAGGCAGATTTAAGTTCCAGTGAGATGACATTATCTGAGACGACAGAGTACAAACAGTATAATGTGCTATATTTATTTACCCACTATAACTATACTTTATGTGGCACTAAATATTGCTGCTTTGTTTGAAATCAAAATAACAAAATCAATAAACCACCTATAGTTATATAGATCCTCTTTACTACAGTATATGAATGAATGAATAATCCAGCAATCTGCTATTATTACACTGACATATTCTCCATCTCAACACTTAAGTGCTTTTACCTAATCCATGGCTGGTAATGGATTAATGTATATGATGTAGCTGTAAATAATGTAAGTACCCTCTTCCATCGCTGGATTTGATCATGATTTATCTTCTGTAGTTGAGTATTTAAGGAGCAGCTACTTGATCCTAATAAAAGTGTATCCCCCTGCTGAAAGTGACAGCCCATGATCTGTGGTGAGGCCCGGCGCAGATCACACATGGGAGCCACACAAAGCTCCAGTCAAACGGGCTTGACACGAAGCGGACCCTCCTCGGCTCAGAAACCCCGGTGAGCGCCGGCGCCAGCTCCGGAGCCGGCGTTTGGCACAGGCGCTTCAAACATTACAGATCAAAGGTATTACAGTAGCAACACAATTACGGCTGATTGTCGGCCCGTTCACATGCAAATCTGCTAAAACAAGCTGTGAGGAACCCGGGGAGAGCCTCTGAGCGCAAACACGCCCACAGAAACACGAGCTGATCCCTAAACGGGGCCTTTTACGCACAAAAGGCTGCGCCCATTACGCACCAATAACAAGGATCGACGCTCACATTAAGGGGCGATCCAAAGTAACACGCACTCTAACACACGTTGTTTTCATGTTTCGCGATGTGAAATAATCACACGTCTCTGGTGGCTGACAATTTCTCGTTTGGAGAGGCATGTTTCCATCAGACGGAGCTGACCCGAGGGGTGCGCGCCCTCCTGTGAGAGCTCTCTGCAGGCAGCACATCGGGGACAATGCCACTAAACTGATCGTTTAGTTATATGACAAAGCAGATAAGAGGCAGGGCCTGGTTGTCTCCTTTATCGGCGATCTGTCGCTGAGGTGGCAGGAGTCCCTTCAGCCCTTTGAGGCTCTTTATCTCCGAGGCTTTGAAGATGCGCCCTGATTCCGTTAGATAACAATAAAGAGCGGCCGGGACGTCGCCTTCACACTGCGCCTATTTCCTCAGCTCAGCCTGCGTCGGCCCCGTCTGTCTGAGGACGGGCTGGAAGAGGGGACTGTATTCTAATTTGTAGGGAAACAATACAGCCCGCAGAGCAAATCATCCGACTGGTGATGTGCTGCTTGGAGGAAGCACAGCAAACCTGCACCTTTTGCAAGTCCAGTGACATCAATACATGGAGGGATTTCTACTGTTTTTATGTGAGCCTGTGCTGTCCAATGACTGCTTGGAAAACCAAACAACATACAGATTTTTTTTTCAGGCAGCCTAAATGAAATTATTTGCTCTGTTATTACATTATTTGCTGTAATAACAAGCATCAAGTCCATAAGTGCAATTTGTAAAGTTTGTGGAAGGACTCTTACTTCAGCACTTATATAGTATTTTAACAAGGCCAGATAATAACATATTTAAGTGACTATAAAAGTTATTTTTCATTCTCATTATTTCAGATACAACTGGAGTCTGTGGGAAACTCTGAGAAAGTAACACCAAGCACACGAGTTAAATTTGCCTGAAGAATGCATGCATCCAAATATGAGATCAGGTTTTACATCCCGGCTTAAAATAGGACGCAGCCAGTGTGCCACAGCAAAATCCTCCAGTGATAATTAAGAGGAGGAAGAGCCAGAAAGTAAGTTCACTACGAAGTCATTACCATCCACTTTAAATCCCCACAGGAGGACAGGAAGAGCAGCTCCAGCTCCTCCCATGACATCCCACACTCCCTGACAGATGTTGCGGGGCTGTAACCTGCCGCGCCGCCATTCTATCTGAGATATTGTCTGACAATATTAGGCTTTGGCAAGGCAGGGCTTATAAAATCTCATTTATTTGGCTAAATTAAGCAAATCTCCATAGCACGTCACATTCCATCTCCACGGTGTGTTTCACGGCTGAAGACCACGGAGGAGAGAGCGCGAGCAGGAAAATAGAAAAATAGACAGTGACTGAACATCGCTCCTCAAATAAGATTTTGCACACTGACATCTCATTATGTTCTATCATTTTCTCTGTAATGGTAAGGTATTGTCCTGACAGTAAGCTCGTCGAGCCTTCGCCCTCCGAGACAAACTGTTGACAGTAAATGCAATTATTTCACATTGTGCTGCTAAAATGGGATTAATATTAGATATCAGTTCATCAGCGTAATCATATAAATCTCATTTGGTAAACCCCTTAACTGGTAAACAAACAGAAACTACACGCTGCAGCTTCAGCAAAATATATGATCAATAAACTTAAGTACGTCAAAGATATTCAGTGTTATTTTGTCTCATTTTTCCACATTTCAGCAACATCAAAGAGGCTTTATCTGAATCACTGACATGGCTGGATTAAGCTGCTGGGGGAGCAAAGGTAAAAATGAGCTGCTGGGCTGCTGTTTGCCCCCCCACATAGTATTCCTCTGCTGGAAAGACACGTTGCCAGGTTTGCTGTGTGAAGGTATGACTAAAAATCAGATTCAGGAATATGCTACTAGAGCACATCATCAGAGAAAATGAAGGTCTTAATAAAAGATCTTGACACAAGACAGGGCCCCAAGATCAGGTAACAAAGTCCACTGTCCTCCATCAGAAGTGAACGTGGCTGAACAGTGTTTCATACACACCTCACACAGCATGTTGATGTCTAGCACGTATAATGTTTACCATGTTCACCGTCTTAGTTTAACAAGTTAGCATGACATTATTTGCTAATTAGTATTAAACACAGTACAGCTGAATCTGATGGGAAAGTCAATAGTTAGTCTAAAAGACATCAGACAAATTAAAATGATGACCTGATGATAGTCATCAATGAAAAGTGAAAGGAGCTGTTGGAATTTATTCAGAGGGGGACGTGATTATCTGGACAAAATCTAATAGTGATTCGTCCAAAGTGAAAAATGGCGCTCCGAGAAAAGTCAAGGAGTCACAGTCGTCATTTCCATCATCTGGGGACCATGAATATTTGAAGAAAATGTCAGGGCGATTTCTGCGGTAGCTATTGACATATCCCAGTCAGCTAGGTTACAGGGTCAATTCACAAATAATGATAAAATGTATTAGCTGAGGAAGAAAAATAGCAAATTACAAACAATACAGTTATATTATTACACCCATTATTTCTCTCTGAGGAAGAAAAATACTAATACCAAAGCCAAACAGAATTGAGGAAAACTACACGTGATCAATAGCTGAAACTGTGTAATCCTAAAGGTTTGAGTTAGAAATAAACTATTATCATTGTTATTTCCTGGGAGTCGAAACTGATGTAAGGGGCCTTTGAAAAACAGTGACCACACGACGACACAAACAGCAGAGAAAGTTCAGTCCACGAGGCTCAGCTGCCAGGACGGCGGCATGTGAGGGTCGTGGCTTAGGCGTGGATTCTCGGCCTGGGCTTGGATACGGGCCGTTGACCCGGCGGCGATGTCTTGCTCCGGGCTGTGAGATGTGACCGGGGGCAGGGCTCACTGGAACGTGGCCTTGACCCTCCTCAGCGTGTCCTGGATCCGCCGCGTTTGCCGCTCGCTGGACTGCTGAAAGTTGGCATCGTTGTCGGCGGCCAGCAGGTGGATGTCAGAGGCGGCGAGCCGGGCGATGCGGCGCCGGAGGTAGGCCTGCAGCTCCCGGTCGGGGCTGTGAGGGCACGCGGCCTCCTGGAAGGCGTGCACCTGACTCACCACCCTCGCTATGCTCCTTTATGGATGGACGAGAGCACGCGTGAAAAAGGGGAGAAAGAACAAATGCAGAAAGTGAAACGTGGAAAAAAATTCATATCTAGGTGCATGTTTATACCTGAGGATTAACAGCTTTGTCTGTGACCTGATTTGGAGAGAGCGGGGATAACCCTGGGTCCACACTAACCAGCTGTGTCTCTGCCTTTCCCTGCTAGATCTCCTGACCCCAGCATCTGGCAACAGCCAGTCGCCTCTCAGCATCTGGCCCGAAACCTCTTTTCCAATCAAACCCCATCCCACTGGCGCCATCTGGTGCAACACTGGCACCCCAACCAACAACCTAAATTCAACAGCTGTGCCATTACCGTCCAACCGCCACTCGCTGCGACCTCAGCATCTGGTCAGCCATATTGGAGTGAAGGAGAAGGACACAGGAAAATACGTCCTCATAGGGAGTTGGCCGACTTTGTCATAGATGGATATGCAGGATGCGGGAGAGAGCTCGTTTTCGGCTAATGGCACTAAC